>JABASD010001081.1:0-48357 GCA_019776165.1 Pogonognathellus flavescens | reverse complement strand
TACTGCGGTAGTATTCGCATTGTACCCATAATTTATGATTTATTATGTTCTTCATTACTATTAGTATATAGCAGTGAAACTTCATTATCGTATGATTTTTAAAATGAACTAAATATCTTTATAAGCAAACTATCTAATAAACTAATGAATAAAAATAATTTCATTGTACTATAATTTGTTTTCTATTATGAGAAAGTATATACAGAAACAGATTAATGATTTTCTATTAAGTGATAAATCAGTTCAGTTGATCATAGAAATAAAATGATGAGACATTTTATTGAGGCATGAGACATGATATAAAACAAAAACATTACAACTGTACTAACATTTTGTCTTTTACCAGAGTGCAATAATATCAATTAACAAATGATATTTTATTTCAGACAAAAATGAACGAGCTGATCAACAAGAAGTGAGATGGTTTTAGAGAGCAGAAATGCATGATTATAACTTATCACACATCCAAGATACGTTTGTTGGTTAACGTACCGTTAATGGTATTAGTGCTTAGAGATTTTATTTACATAATCTGTGCAAGGTTTATTCCAACTGGAATTGAAAAACACTGGTATATTAATATTAATCTATTATAACATACACCTAGATATGTTCCGTCTCTGTGTAATGATACTCTCTCTAACTCAATTTATATCTGACATAAACAACTAATAACGTACATGTACCACAGTAACCCTGCACGTGACTATGTGACTATACATGTCCTTAATACATTGTATACGATTTTTATGAGCATCAATTTAACATTGCCTTTGGCTTAATAATATGAATGACTTTGTTTTTTTAACTTCATAGTTGACCATTGATTAATATACAAGAAGGATCTTTTATGACGTTACTTTGGGACAGAGATAGGGAATTCTAATATCCCTATCCAACCCATGTATTTATTGCAGTATGTCATTTTTGTTATGACTATTTTTGGACGAAAGGTAAAATTATAAATTGTATTCACAAGAATATCGGTAGATTGCAAAATTCATCTTAATCTTCTGAAGTAAACGAGCCACCAACCAATGCATGGGTAGAATAGAAGTATTAGAACTTCCATTGCCTTCACTAGTATCCTCATAAAATATTCGCCCCGTAGTTAGCATCAATCAACTAATTAATGCAAGTTCAACTCAGGGGTTATGACTTACTGCTATATATTGTATGTTTCGCCGCTTCTACAGTTGTATACGAACCACTAAAGTTTTACAACGTAAATACTTAAACAGATCAGAGTTAAACAATGTTATAATTATTAATTATATATATTCTGTATTATATATCAGCGGACTTGAGGTGTACATATCGATGATGCGAGAATAAGAAAAAATGAAGGCATCCACATTAATATAAATTTTTCTTTCATTTTAACAAGGAACCTTTTCCTGTCAGTTGTCAGGCTCTGATTTACATACTGTGTAGTGTAGGCTGACTTACAAAAACAAAAAATATTTAGTATTTTATTCGCAAATAATGTGTACAAATAAATGCACAGTGCGTACTATTTCAAAATTTAAATCACCAGAATCTCAGATATATAAATTTCGAAGAAAAATATATAATAGTTTCATACTTTTACGTTCCATATTGTACCATCAAGTGTGAAGCAGGCTGAAAATATTGCACGACATAATTGCTCCATAAATACGACGATAACAAATCGTGGTACATGTTAAGCAGAATAAATGTATAGGTGCATATCAATTGTCTGATAGTTAAAGCTTTATTCTGTGCTACACAGTGATGCAGCATTAGAGTAAGAAAATAACAAGTAGGTACATAATTACATCCTGACATAACATTGCTACTAATTGTAAACAGTTGAGATCACCTTTTATACCCTTGTTTACTGTATAATGTACTCTGTTAATAATGCTAATGGCAATTCTGACGCTACCTTATGTATTCATACTGTTAAATGTTTTAAGCAAATTAGCATTTCAGATTAAATTCTTTCCGCGTCATTGTGGCTGAAGCATGAGCCAACTCAACTCATTCTCGCAAATGAAAATGCCGTGAATTGTCTTGGCAAACAATGTTAGTATAAATAAATAATGAAACATTGCGAAGAAAAGTCATCACAGATTTAGATCTGCAGCTTATTCTTAAGAGAGTTATAGTAGGGAAATAAAGAGCAGAGCTTAAAAATTTATATAAACTATACAATTAATGCACTTCATATACTCTTTGTTCATTGCTGTGTTGTACTAAAGTCTGAAGGTGCTCATGTCATGAATAAATAAAATATTCATGAGCTCTTCTAATGTTGGTTTGCGATTTGCCATCTTGCCTTATTCCCAAAATAATATTCATTACCTCGTACTATTACTATTACTACTTCCAAAGTACTTCAAGTCATATATCCTCCTAAATTATACATTATTACACTAAAAATTTAATTGATGGGTAATTCGTAAATCTCCAATTTTAAATTGTAATTCACATTCCCCTTTAACGCAACAGAATTCTGCACCTACTCTTATTGTTTGAGTTAGGCATGTGATTTTATTCATATACTGTAAATTCTAATAAAAAATTCATTTGTTTACATCTCGATGTTTTGAAAAAGTAACCATACAACAACCGGGCGTTCGTCAACGTCTGTAGCTTCGCAAGCTACACGAGACATGCAAGTCTGCGACAGATAGACGTAGACCGTAGACCTATGACCGTAGTTTTCAGATGCTTCAACTTAATATACCAAAATCATTTATCTAAACTTTCCTAAGGGATATGTTGGATGAATTCAGTGTGTATACGTGAGACAAGCGTTGTTGTATGGGTTTTGTAAATATTACATTGCCTTTTATTTGACTTGCGAATTCTGCCTAGATTTTATCTGTAGCACACGCAATCTCCAGTCCTCACTACTCTTCAGCTATTGTCACATTTTAAAAATGATGGTGCTTTTTCCCATTTCTTTCCTTCTGTACGTCTCTTCGCTTTTTGTGTTCATTGCGAAGGGAACTAAGCAACTCACTCGCTCTCATTGTCAGAAAATAGGTTGAGATCTCGCTTGAGAACCTTTCTTCCAAAAGTTACAAGCAGGCAATCTTTCTTCGCTTTCTTATCGCTACTTCTTCCTCTATATATCTTTCGTATACTCAATTTCGGTGAAATCCTTTCCACGTTCTATTATTTCCTCGTAGCATTTCGATCGATTGGTATTATTATTGATAATATGGGGAGATGCATATATAGATAAATATTTATACGTACGCTACGTTGCCCGCAAAACTTTTCATTTCAAAACCGTACTTGTAGATCCTTCACAGATATTATATCTAATGTAGAAATTTTTATATAATTATTCGCGGATTTTGCTATGTAAGTTCACAATTCAATCAGCTTACAATACATTTTCCTGTTATTGCCTTTCAAGCTTATTGGCATTAAAATGTCCGCCTTTATGAATTTTTGTGGCTTAAAAAAGGATATGCAATATACACACTACTTTTTTAAACGGTATAGTTGCTCTAAATAAAAGCAATGGTGAGATTATTATTTCTTTTCTTCTTTTATCTGCTAATATCATAGAAATTGAAAAATATTAAGTTTGTAACTTGTTGTCAATGTAACATATATACAGCATCGTGTTGTTTGTTTTACATTAAATTATTTAAAAATTTACTGAATTTGGTTAGTGGTGCTTTTATTTATAGTTACTATAAATATGTTCAAGTTCTAAGGTTTTTATTATTGCTACTACAACTACTTCTTACTTTTGCTTGACGGTTTAGATTAACAAAACACATTTTGAGCTCTACGGTATCACTATAATGATCTGATTGTACATATCGTGAAAAGAGTTTATTTACTGGGTTAATATTTAATGCTGTTCCTGCTTTATTTAACCCGTATAAACAGACATTGAGTGTAAATCGCTTTCTCAAGTGTTTGGGGATCGCAGGAGAACTTTTATGATTGTACTTAACGCATGATAACTTTTTCGCTGGCTAAGCATTAGAGGATTATACGCTCTTCGTAGAACATTGTCATTGACATCTACTGAAATTAAGTCACAAATGAGATTTTCAAATTTATACCTAACTCACATAATATTTTGTATGTAATATGATCCAAACGAGTTTTGCGGGATGAAATATTATTCAAAATAGTCTACGAATGCGAAAGTAGTAGGTAGTACTTACAATTTTGTTGAAAAAATTAAAATCAATAGTTTGCGTATTTGTGTCCATATTTCAAACTCTAAGAAACTCTATTTTAAATACAAACACTGTCAATGGTCAATTTAGTTTATTTATAAAATCAGATATTTGCTTTGTGTGCGTTCATATTTCACATACACAATACGAGTAACTGTAAAGTAAGTGAAAACACATTATCCACAATGTTATGGAATTTCTACAATGAGTAGATCAGTGTTTTTAATTGACTTATTCCTTACGGAATATCAATGTTTTCAATTCGCATGGAAATATTTGATGTACAGTATGGAATTCCTGACTTAGTTAGTAATATAATAGTATGCTGTATACAAAATATCATGCGTCCGCAATTCTTTTATGTAAGTACACATTAAACATTTCCATACGAATTGAAATTATTACCTATAAGCAAAATATTATGCATGCGTTACACTCATAAAGGTCGATACAGAAATTTAAGACGTCCTAGTTTAAAAACGCAAATACTGCATGTTTTTTTAAATTTTCATGCCTTCATATCATATCATACTTTTATGCTTAACTTTCATGTTAAGAAAGTTAAGCATACAAAAATGTTCATTGTGTTATTTGTACAGTAGGAGTAAAGATGTATGCATCAAAAAATTGTTAGCGGTGGACGAAAACCTAGGAGAATTTGTAATACACCATGCACCACATGTATCACTACTATACAAAAGTGAGTTAAATTATGCAATAATACAACAGAGCGAGATTGACATGTACATAATATATGATGTAATATGTAATGTAAATATTTCATGTGAATTTTGTTGTACCTACACTCTATCTTGGAAATCAACTTATAAATATGAGCTGAGCAGTGTTTGACAATAAAGAATTGATTTGCTTTAGCGGGGTATCAGTCAAGATTTCAGGTATAACAGTTTACTGAAATTACACTTAAGTGGCAAAGAGCCCTTAAAGCAAGTTCATATCAGCCTTAACGTTAAAGTGTTTTTAGATACCTAAAGGTACAGTAGTTTCTGGAGTTCTGGCGCTGTATAAAATTATATACCTAATTTTATAAACTTTCATAAGTTTTATAAGTGGGACACAACATATTTGAAATTAAAAGTTGGCAACATCTTCAAAGTTTTCGACACTTTGACGATGGACAGTTCATTTATTAGAGAATCTTAAACTTATAGAGTGGAAGGTACAAACTTTAATTTCAAAAGTGTTGCCTTATAATGTATTAAAAATATTTCCTATATAAAGTTTGAAAGTTTATCGTTCGGTATAGAACTTTGGAGGGTACAATCAAAGGAAAAACATATTTGTTGAAGAACTGGTATGAACTACAACACACTGCCCTGCTACACCCTTGGTGGTTTTACAAACAAGGATTGGAAACTCTATTTATTAAGTACATTAAAAGAATACCTTACATTGGTGTTGATTCGCTTGGTTAAAGTTGATTATTTTTCTTCAAACTATTTTTACGTTAGATGTTTTTAAAAATTTATATCTGTATCAACTTATTCAACTCACTGTTAACTGAATCGTACAATTTTGTCATTTACATGTTTCCATGTACACTCTTGTAGATCCTCAATACATTCGTGCTGAATTCAATATAAATATGTATGAGTGTTTGAGTGAATTTTACCTCTAAATACCAACTTTATGTAAAAAAAGTATCACGCAAAACTCACATTGGCATTCCTGATCAATTAGATTGTTGCGTATCAAAATAATGTTTTCATGTTAGACGAATAACATGCCACTTACATTCTTCTTTATTCTATTACAAAGGATGTAATTTAATATTACTTACGTACTGGACAAAAATATGGTATCTTTAATTTATGCTTTCAAAACCTATAAACAATCGATTTTGCTGTTTTTTAAATGGTTTTACCTAGAAATATTTTTCCCGGACTGAGCACAGGTAGAAATAAGCTTACTTTAATGGAAAGGTACCACCAAGCGCTTTTGACCTACAGACAATTCATCATTTTGTACGCATTTCGAGCGAGCTCAATTTATTCATACAATACAAAGAGTTAAGGAATGGTTTTAGTTGGAAATCTCATGCTTTAGACAAATGGTAATGATATTCATGAAATGTTGTCTTTTTTCTGCTTTAAGTTAAAAAAGTCGGAGAAGGACTTCCTTCCAGAGGATAAGAGAGAGAGAAAGAGACATCTGCAGATTTGCGTACATTAAGTAAACCGTTTTAAGCACATAAAACATGCAGCCAATAAGCCGTTTCTTTCAGTTCCCTGTCTATCTGATTATGTAGGGCTTTGTCTCACACTTGGGGTTTGGATGTCTTTATTCATTTCGGTAATTCTATTCCAGTTGTCTACTTGCGTTTCCCATTTGTCAATCTGTGCAAGATTTTCGGATTCATTTTCTACTTATTCGTGCTTTGCTCAACCGTAGGGGCTTGGCGAGTATATTTTCACTTTATCGGTCACATTTGAATAACGTTGTTAAGAGCATAATCATATTATTACTATAGCTGGTAATAGGAACTTCGTACTGACATATCACGAAGATTTTCAAGCTTTTTTAGCAGAATAATAATAGTGCGGACTGGAGGCAATATTATGGTAATACGAAACGTTATGATATGATACGACGTACCTTATCTCATTCGTACTATATGTTATGTGTGCTATAAATAGGACTACCCAAAGGGCAGACTCACTTCGTCGTACCGTCCCACAGTTTCACATTCACATGTGTAACAAAGAGAAAGTTAAACAATGCAATGTGTAGTAATAATAATAAAATGGAATGTCCATTCATGAATTGTGTTACAGCTAGAAAACCTTGGAAATATTCAATACTGCATGCAACCTGGTTCTACAATGCCCACCCTAACATTACTAGAGTAAAACTACAATTTCCGACAAACAGTAAACTTTTGCGTTTTAAGCGAGAGTGGAAAATACGACAAGCAGGAAATAACCAAACTGTCGGTATTCCACATTATTCAACAGTTTATTTATCGTTCTACACTGCAAATGTGTGCATAACGATATATAGTAAGTACAATATGCCCAAGGCTTATCTTACCATCATAACCATCATAAGGACGGAAATCATATAGATCGAAAACACAGACGCAGAGCAAGACTCTGGTCACAAATAAATAAACGTAGTCGCTGTGGAAGTACTTTTACTTGTATGTACTTACATGTTGACAGTTACACTATTTAGGTACAGTCATAAATAAAATGATATTCCATTCCACGCAACGTCAATTCATACAAAGCTGCTTTTATCAAAGTAGTTCAACAAAAACCACGCAAATAAATGAAGGGAAACTAACTGAGACAGAAAGAGACGGTGAGACAGAAAGAATCAGAAGGAGTTAATAAACTTTTGTACAAATCCACCGTGAAAGAATGGGAAACTGAAAATCGCTCCCGGTACAAAGAAATGGATCTGTAGTTTTAGTTGTGGAGAAAGAAACTTATAACTTACCGAATGATGTAGCAATATCGGTTACCAATTCCTAATACAGCAGCGTGAATTATTATAAGCATATAGTGCGGTGAGCCTTTAGTTTTCTCATTTATTGGGATCCGATGTTGCAGTGCATCATTGTAATTATTATTGCGTTACTTTTTCTCCGTGTGTATTTCTTTCCTGCTATATTGCTAGCAGAGAGACATGATTGCTTTTTAGGTATTTTGTATAGGTATGACTTAAATATTGCAATGCCTTGGCTGTTCAGATGACCATTGGGTCCTGTGACAAAAATGTAAAAACCACAAGGACACCCAGAACTTGACAGCATTACATTTCGAGTCTATGTCTTAAGTTTGTGTAACTTTTGCAGAATTGTTTCCACTGATATCTTACACATGGTAGACTTAAGTACATTTCTATAATGATGGAAGCACTCATGGGATTCAGGCAATTAGTGAATGACTAGTAAACTTATAAAGTAGACATGATGTGTCTGTAACTTGTAAACCAAAAGTTTATAACAATGGAACTTGTCTCAATCGATTTGATCATAATTCGTGTATCATGCAACAACAAATACAAGATAGACTGTAGGACTATTATAAGTTATAGCCGTCATTTCATGTTTATGACCCTTGACATGACGTGCGTCATTCTCTTAAAGTCAACTTTCCTATAAAGATGGGAATCAAATAGAGAAACTGATTTTCCCCAAAACTTTAGCAATGGAGCAACATATTATTATAATCCGATTATTTGAGAATTCAGGTCATTTTTGCAAATGGAAGAGAGAGAGAGCATGTTCAAGACTCATAAATAGATATAATATGTTCCACTCATTATCTATTGTGCTCTATTCTACATGGGAGTATCATAGTGGTAAATAAAACACAATTCCATTATATTATTACTGCAGCAATTGTTTATGGTTTTTTGCAATTTACCGAGAAATAAAGTTCATAGGCCTACAATTAGGTATTCCAAGTATTATAGAGACATTCATATTTACTTGGATTGTTATTGGAGGGAATGAGTGAAAATCTATCGCAAAAAAGAGACCACTTTCTCCAATTGGACAAATGACGTGAAAAGGGCCGAGTTTGTCCAGAAAAAAATGTAGGTGAAGGTTTCCCGAAAATGCATTTGGGATGGATGTGAAGGTGACAAAAATAATAAAATGAGATGTGGTCGCTCCAAATTAACACAGCAAAGATGACGCCGTTTGGGTTTGAAAAGACTACACAGACGAACTATGTAAGAAGGTTGGCTAAAAGATATTCAGACTCTTTGTTACAGTTCTATGTAGTGATGTAATGTAATGTATTACTGCCGTTGTGGTTCCCACATTATACTACACTCCGAAATACTCACACCGTTTTTCTCGGTCAAATAGCTACAATCTTATTTTCCCTCTTGTCATTCTGCCAGTTTTTCTAATCACTAATTTAAAAATCAATTCCTCACCGTGAAGCCAGTCTATTCATCTTCTCAAAGGAATTTCTTTCAAGTAGAAATGACTTAAGATACTGCTCACGTTCCGTCTCAATTTTAAGAAAATTTCACTTACAGTGTTGCAAGAGCATTTTATCTAAACGAGGCTTAACGTATAAAACGAAGACATAAAGCTGTGAATGTAATTACATACCAGAGGCCAACGAATAACACTTGAGTCAGTAACTCCTTTTTAAAGTTCATTGGAAAGTTAACGACGTGGTATGCCAAGTTACGAGGAGTACCCTCCTATCATTTGCAAAAAGACAATTTTAACGTTCCACACTTACATGTCAATGGAAATTGATTCATATTGATTTACATTAATTATTGCCAAACTATAACTTTGTTAATGTTTATACCCGAAACATTTCGTGTCACCTGCCAAAATACCATGGAATTGTCTTTTAACTGTTTTATAGAAAGTGAAGCTGTCATGATTAAAAATTTAAACATTCAGTTGAGTGATATGCAATGAATTTTCAACAGCTTTTGTTATATGTTTCTCTTTCTCTCCTATACAGTTTATATGAAAATTAAATTTCTGAATTCAAAACTCATAACTGCTCTTAGATATTGGGAAGTACAATATTTTTACAGTTTCAATTTGACACGAATGTTAAATGTAAGTATTTTCACGACGTTTAAGATCACTATCATTTTAATGCATAAGATGAGACTTACCTTATCAGTGTTAAAAGCAGTTTCCTTTGATGAGTAGTGAGAAAATTGTCGCTAAGAATAAAATGAAAGCTAAAAGCGAATGGCGCTATTTAATTTTGTACAACAATACTATATTTAATAATTTCTTCACACAATACACCATAAAAAGATATTTTAGAGCTTGGAAACTTCCAATCTAAACCCATGTTATGTTTTATTCAGAATGGAGAGAGCGATGAAATAAAAGACTGTTGTTTTGACAAAATAAAATGAGCGACTAGTTTATGGATAAGATTTTGATTGTATAGACCAACAAAGAATTTTGAATGAAATAGGATGTGAATAGCATGAGTCGGAGCGTATGAATATGGAGTACACATCCTAATATAAAAATATTTTGTCCAAGTAATACCTCGAGTGCGAATGTTGATAGGTGAAGAAACTGTTTGAAAAGGCAAGAAGATAGTGCAGCTGCTACGGCTACTATATCTAAGAGAAGGTGAAATGATTGTAAACTCTGACCTTTTCCATGTTATCGTAGCATTTGAAGTCGTCTGTTTCGGAAATAGACATCGTGAACGTTTGCCCCTTGCTGAGTGTAATCGTGCGTCACAATGATGCCTTGAATTTCACCGCAGAGTTTTATATTTAGTGAGTGAATTTGCTTGCAGGAAGGAAATATTTCGTCGGTGAATAAGCAATCCAGAAATTTTTAGTAAGACTCTTGACTAGTCTCAGTTCTTGTCTCGTCTGCTTTGTGAATTGAAATGGAATGGATTGAATACCCTACAAACACAAATTAAGACTCAGGGAAAGTCGTGGAGCAAATAAGCAAATAAAGACAAAACACATTCCTTATAACCGGAGAGGACTCAACGAAAGCAAACAGCAGAAAATGCCCAACTCCACAGAATACTCCACTCTAACTCTACTCCTCTCTCCTTACTTAACTACGCACTCCAGTCCGAGTAGTGCCACTAAAACACTAACAAAGTCTACTTAATTCCAAGTCTAGGTACTTTGGACACATTTATTAGGGAGGAACGGAGGAGTAGAGTGAGAATGTTGATTTTGCACATTGGGATAATGAATTACAAGTAACTTACGTGTAGACGAAGCTCGTGTGATTCAACGAGATAGGGATGATGTTGTTTAGAGAGACAGAGAGCCAGAGAGAGAGAGAGAGTTGTAGTTCGGGACTATTAGAGTGTCTTCTTCGGTATTTGTGTGGAGAAAGAGAGACGAATCCAAAGGAATTGAATTCCTAGCCAGAGTCGGATGTAGAACAGCGAAGTTGCGATCAAAGTAGGCAACTTTCACCTTTCTTAAGAGAGAAGGAGAAAATGTTCATGTTGTTATAGAGAAGTGAGGGAAGTAAGTAAATGTAGCAGTCGTAGTGGAGAGACTCGTAGTGGGACGATGAACATGAGCAGTGGAGAATCACAATGGAATGGAATTTGCTTTGTTGCTGACTGACTGATTTCTGTTTTGTGGCTTGGTCTGTGAAAGGATAAGCTGATCAAGGGATCTAGAGACATTCAGCTGCTGACGGTGATGTTAGTGCAGTATTGGTGTAACAGTAACATCATGTAACATTCCGTCCTGCATCAACTGCAACTGACGCACGCAAAACACACAAGAGAGAAAATTCTGCTCTGTAGTCTCCGCCACGGTCGTACACAACGTGCGGAGCTCCGTCAGAGCAGTTATCAATCCTGTGTGTTTTTCTATCGCCCTGTCCTCTTCTTCCTTGTCTAAATAATTGGGCCGTGCAGGCGAGGAGAGAATGGAAGGATACATTTTTTAGTGCCAGCCAAAATGTGGATTGTGCATGCAATGAGAACAACTTTCGCAATTCCTAACACAACTAAAACTAACTGTCATATTGTATCAAATACCTTGTTGGCCTGTGAACAACCTGTATTTGTATGAACACATTTAATTGTCTCGCTCTTCAACCATCCCTTACGAATACGGCTAGTTAGTCCAAGCTACATGGAGGCCCCAAAGTATCGCACTTCTCCACCAATATTATATAGCGTGATGGAACATCCAAAGAGAAACGTTATGGCGTTTTTTCAAATTGTAATAAAGTAATGCACTAAACTCAAATCGTACAAAATAGTATCTGACTTGCGTTTTTTCTGCATCCAAATAAATATTGTGTCTAGTCTGCAAAGCAATAACCTTGATGTGGGCTATTAAAATGATCTACAGAGTAACCGTAAATATTGATAAAAGACACAACAAGAGTTCCTTCTGGTAACTCCACAAAATTTTCTTATGAGTTATTGTCCTACAGCACAAAGCGAACATATAATAAAATATTTAATAGTCAGTCGTGTTTCGTGTATCATTTTCATTTTAGGATATACTATATAACTAACATGATTATCTGTATATACAGATAGTCAATCTATACCTGAGAAATACAATATAGATAAATGAAACCAATACAAAAACGAATACAATGAACTCCTTAAACTCAACATCAACATTTCATTATTAGTTCATGTTTTATATAACAAACATACCTCGTACGTCGATACCATAGTTTCAGTTTTACTCAAGCAAAGGAGAATCGATAGCACAGCTAATAAATAATTGCTGTTACCTACCGCATGTTTATATTTTTGGGATAGATACAGTTTTGTAAATGATGACATTACCAGTGGAAAATTTGCGATATCGTTTCATTAACTGGAATAATTATCCGATTGCCCTGTTTCTTTCTTAAGAATTCATTTAGTGGGTGAAATGGAACCAGCTAATTTGCTAAATTAGGCAATCAAATGGCACTGCTGAATTTGAGACAGAAATATCCCTACGGGAAATGTGGGATATTCTGAGGGAGCGTTGCAGTTGAGATACCCTGTATGGTGTTTGGCTGTGTGCATGTGAATTAGGCAGGATTGATATGACAAAAGTATGGTGTAGGAGAAAGTTGATGTAGACAGCAGTCTGAGCTGATAATCACACAGCGAGCAGTGCCATGTCATACTAAAAGTGAGAGGAGTGATCTACTTAAGTTTTCAATAATGAATACCCCTGCTACACTTGCTAACTGCTACCTTCAGCGTTCTGCCTACTTTGCTGTGCTCCGTCTTGCCCCTTCCTGCTTTCGACATTTCTTTTATTAATGAGCTCCAGACTAGTTAATTACATTTTCATGTCCTTTACTTCTTGAGAGAATGCAACGAACCTCAGAATTTAGATACTACTTATTACAAGTCAAATTGTCTAACTATATTTCCACTGTTGAAGCTACAAACATAAGCTGAGCCAGGCCACACTCACTTTCAACGTCTTGAAACTAGTATAAATATTGATTTTTAAAAACCAAAGCATTATTTAAAAAACATGTATTCATGAAAAACACAAAAGTGGAAGTAATATAACTTTGCTTAGGTCTCAAAGATCTCTTCCTCTGGGCAGGACGTTCTCGTTATGTGCTTTTTACGATCACTTCGTATCAAGACTAAATCCATTTGTGAAAAGTCCCGACAACCAGCCTTGATGACTCTTACAAAGTAGCAAATGCGCATATCGTGTCCCTAGAAACTTAGTCGATACCCCATACATATACTTGCACTATAAGTATATACATAAACATAGTACAATAATAGAAAGTAGGAACTAGGAAGCTTCTACATGCTCACAAAAGTTATTTAGTATAACGTAATAAAATATTAAGAAGACTCTCTCGAACATAATTTTGTTAAAAGCATTACTGAATTCTTCATTAGAAACTGACTTTAGTAAACATTAGTAACAGTACTACAACCAAAATATGAAGTAATTTCGTTGTAAATTTAGCAGGAACGTTTTGTATTTAAATTTGTTATTTAATTAATACAAATGGCAATATTTAAACGTAACCACAAGCAAAGATGACACTAAAAAAGCAGAACAATATATTGCTGCAGTTACTTGTACTGAACTAGTGCAAAAACAACTACGCAGTAAAATAAACTACGTTGTGTTAGCTGAGAAATAAGTTTATTGTTATACTTACAGTATAAATACATCCAAGTCCCTACAAGTGTGATACATATCTAATCCGAAGGAATTGCGTTGTTGAATATAGCATTCAAGTGAGGTAGGTAGCTAGCTATTTAATTTTCAAGGCAAACTGTCGGAGGAGTAGGGTAGTAATGCAATGTAAGCATGCGGAGAAAGTCAAACGACTACGGGAAATCCTCTAACGTCGACGTAGGAATCCAATGAGTCTCACAGCACACAACACACAATGTTTACAAAAAAAGTAAAAAAGAGGGATTCTAACCCGGGAAATAACCCACATTGACGGGAAACACAATAAAAGACTGTAGCGATGTAAACAAACAAAAACCATCCGGGATTTGTGGACTGCCTGACTGAACCGAACTGTTTATTTTCAAACTGAGAAAGGAGTCGACATTATTATTATTATCATGACTATTATTACGATTATTATGATTATTATTAAGAACGTGAAGTTAGAGCTTCAGCTGGTGCTAGCCATTTTAACATTCTACAAGTTTCAAATTCTACTGGAAACTTTGTAGTACAATGATGCCTGAAGCATATGTCAAGTGTGGAAGATTTATAGAGGAAATCTGTAGTCTCAAGTAAACCATAATTGTAATAGAGCTTTATTCTTCTTGATGTACCTCCACACCTCAGCCTATCTTCTTTCTACAATATTCACAGTATACAGAGAATACAGAGGAATACGATGTTTTACGTGCTGCGTGTAGAGTGTAAGTTGAGAAAAGTGGAGTAGGGCGTATATAGGGCTAATACTACTACTACTACTACAATAGTTCTGCTACTACTTGAAATGTATGAATGTACTCGAGTATAAGTATCTCCTTATTGTCAGTCTTGATGCATGATGTGCACTAAAAGTCGACGAACGTGAGATAGTAAAAACGATTCTGTTCTATTCTAGTGTCAGTATTATGTTCCATCTATTCTGTTCAAGTTTATGTTCCCAGAGGATTTCACAGCTACACTTTCACCACTCCACTTGTATTAGGTCAGCTCAGTACAAACGCTGTGTGTGTTATCAATGGAAGTACAAGTGAAGCAAAAACATGCTGTACACACAGCAATTTTATAATCTATCCGCAGACATAAATAAATACAATGCAACAATAGCAATGGGACTATTACCGATTCTCGCTTTGTCGCCTATCAATCCCATTAATTCCAAAATCATTAAAAACTAAAACAAGTGGTACTAATATAGGTCCGTTGTTGTGAGAAACAAAGATAGAAACAAGATTAGCTCCTGCAGTTAAAGTTGTTCTCAGTTTTTCAAAGTAAGTATAGTGAGAATGAATGGAAGTATTAGAACGTATAAAATTAAATATAGGTTTGTGTGTGTAGGAGTGAGAGAGATGAATAGTAAGAAGAAGAGAAGAAGAAGAAGAAGGGTGGAAAGCGGGTAATAGTTATACTAATTAGACAAGACACTTTAATGATGAATGCACTGTTACACAAAACCACACTGACTTGACTAAATATGAGAGCATATATAAAGAAATGATTGTAACCGTTTAACCACAACTATATAAATAAGAATTCTCTAGTTGAGCAGAATAGTGAAGGCACGAGAGATACTTTTAGGTTTTAGACACGACTGCGCAAGCTACCGCGTTTCTAACAAATAGCTTTCGCCCTTTATGCTGCCACATATTGTGCATCTAACCGTGTCTAGGTGAATGTACACTGGCCCGAAAAACTCATGTAAAAGTTTACACTTCGCTTTTGACCAGCACACATAAAGACCCAAGTCCCCATCTTTTCACCTACGCTTTTAGAAGACTCTACTACTCCCTTCCATTATTCCGTTTGGCCCAGGCCTCCAACGCAACGACAAATATATTCTATATCATGTACATTAATGCCACTTGAGACTAGATATTATATTACGCAAGCTAAACGTGCGATGTAATACCAGGCTTAGAAACTTGCTTTAGGATCATTCTTTAATTGTGTCATGTTAAAATCAGTGCCATTCACCCCACCCATTCAGAGTGATCTTCTCAAACATCAAATGCAAATAATTTTTAGAAACATTTCATAAGTAATTTTTAAGTTTTGGGAAATAAACAATTAAATGAAATGCCATATCGTAATACTAATTTTTGACATAAAAAATTATCCTTTGTCAATGCTTCGTTTCTGCATAACTAAAAATTAGCATACATTCATAAGTTGATAATAAATATCTTCCTTCTTATTTCCAATTAGGTAGTATTTTTTTGCAGCCTGTTGGTGATAAGAATTTCCAAATTAATATTGACGTAACTGCAACCCATTTATACATCTAAATTGTATAAATGAATATATTGATTGCTGAAATAAATAAAACCAAATAAATTCCATTTAATGAGATTTGGTGGTAAGCAAAAGCAACATAATAAATATTACAAAAGCAAACCCCAAATCCCTCCTCCCTTAATGCATAGCGTGATTAGAGAATTCTATCTCACATCACATCGGTTCTACAGAGAGAGAGCGAGGGAAAATAGCTCACTTTATTAGGCACCAGCAGAATTTCCAGGATAACAACTTTCTCTTCTTTCTCTGACAGTGCACTTTTAATTCTGTACGCAGCTTTGATAAATGGGGAAGGCCGAGTCTCTTTTAGGAAGCGTGAAGGCTAACGTTAAAAGCAAAAGAGCACAGAATGTAAAGAAAATTTACACAAATAAGATATGTTAAATTAGACAATGCCAAATTTGGTCTGACTAATACTTTTTGTCAAAAAAATTTTATGCCAGTTTTCTGCGGGTTCCTAAAAGAGGAGGAAAAACATTCTGTTGGTTTTATATAGTAAACTAGTATAAAATTCAAAAAATTATAGATTGAAAAATGACATCTTCTGTGTCTCAAAGGTTAAAATAATAAACACAACTTTTTATTATATAGTTTCAAGATTTCGACTACTCTCTGTAGTCTTCTTCAGGAATACGAATATTAGTATAATAATTACGAATATTATTCGCAAATTCAAAGAACTGAAACTGACATGAGATTGCTTATGAATGATTAGTGATATTTAGTATTACGATTTCTGAATCATTATCAGTTTCAGTTCTTGGAATCTGCGAATAATATTCGTAATTATTATACTAATTCGTATTCCTGAAGACTACAGAGAGTAGTCGAAAGCTTGAAACTATAATGAAAAGTTGTGTTTATTATTTTAACCCTTGAGTCACAGAAGATGTCATCTTTCAATAATTGCATCCATGGGTGGAAGTGTCTCAGAATAAAAATAAAATTATCAATTATAAAATTATTATGAAGTACTTTATAGGAATGGGTTGATGTCCGTCCGTCTGTCGTTTGTGCACAAAAGTAGGGGTGGGAATGGTTTGGGTTTGGATTGGTAGGAATGGATCGGGTAAGTGGTTGTGGGAATGGATTGGGTTTGTAGCGGTTGGAATGGATTGTTTTACTAGTTGGTGTAATATAGATATTAAAAAAGTGCTTTCAAAAAGTCAGTATAGAAATTTAAATTTGACTGATGGTGCTTTATTATATTTATTATAATTTAACAGTTTATTTTGTGTGAGGAACATTTTCCTAAATGCTTTCATGAACATTTTCCTAATTTCCAATTCGGAAATTCGAAAAAAACGAGGTCACTATAATTTCCCAAAATGACCTCGTCCAAAATGAATGATGTCCATTCCAAATATTACATCAGTAGGCTAATAAATGTGTCAATCAGACTGATCCATAAAAGCGATGATAAAGCGACTACTTCATCAAAAACTACCAAATTGGTAAAAAATAGAGAACGGAACGATTCAGGATGCAGAGCAACTGAGAAGGAAATGAAAGGAAAAATGTAAAGTTGTTTTGTTTGTGTGTGTGGGTTTCTTCCTTTGTGGTTCTTAAACCCGGCGATGATTAGAAGCTCAAACCCGTGGAGCCCTACATAGATACGCCCCTGATGGCATTTAAAATGTTTTTCACTATCACTGATTGCAGATAGTGGTAAAAAGGACATAAATTGTTTTTGTGAGACGGTCGCTGATGAGAAGTTCCAGGTTGCAGTTTAATATATTGAAAATAAAACCGCTTTATTCGCACAATTTTTCTGAAGGATACCTTTCAAAAAAATTAAACTAAAGTTAAGTCATAAACTCAGACAATGTACTTTTAAATGTTAATATCAACCGTCTGATATCAGTGTTTGTTATGAATGAGACTGAGATTGTTCAATGTAATTCACTCACTTTCATTTCTGCAACTCTTGATACTTGATACATGGTTAACTGCTGGTGTAGCAAGCTTTTACCCAACAAACATTTTCTTTGCTTTCACTGCCATCCTACAAATAAATGCTAAATCACATAAACCGAAGTTTCTGCAACCCGTGAAGAGCAGCACATTGCCCAAAGATGGTAGGTGCCAGGAACACAAAAGCGCTACAGAGAAAAATAATTTTAGGTTGCTGGTAGAGGGTAACATGGGTGCCGGCACCCTCCAGAAACCCACTCTGAAAATCCTGTTTTATGTGTTACTGGAAGTGTATGAAAATGTCATTGATAGACGATTCAAATTAGAACGAACGAACGAAGCTAGAAAATGCAACCGAACAAACTCATTAAACTAAAATATTAGTTATTTTATTTTATTTTAGATATTTTAGAGAAAATTGTACTAAAGCGATATAACATTGACACTCATTCAGACACTTTCAAAGAAAATCAGAAAACTACACATAAAAGAAAAATTTAGGTGGAATTTAATTGAACAATGATTTAATTGGAGAGACGGACCAATTCTCGTCATTTTTACATACACTATGTTGTGAATTAATTACACCAAGAGTTTTATGAATTTGCGGGTAATGTGCGAGTGCGGTTTGGTGTTACTCTGTCGACCTTTTGCGGGTGCTGGTCAGATTTTTCTTCGGAGGTTCTATGTGGGCGCAGTTTCTATATACCCGCGCTACCCTCTAATGACTGGGTATGAGTTGAAGAACAAGGAAATAGGAACAAACACATCGCTGTGCCCGACACAATAAATAGCATCAACGAGGATTAAAAATGCAAAAGTGTGACTAGGATTGCAATTTAGGAGGTCACATGGTCACTTCTAGCTAAATATTTGAGCTAAAAAGCGAAAACGAACCACGATTTTTTGGTATTTTGGTATCAAATTTTTATTTTGGTTTGTATTTTTGTCAATTCCAAAGTTATCTAGTGTAAGTTTGGGAAAGGAGGGAGGCAGATGTGATAGTCGGGCGCCCTGTGAGCCTCTCTAGACACGCTGTTGATTATAATGTATAGGTATTCATGGGCACGATAATAATTGTCCATTTTAGGATTGAAAATGAAAAGTCATATTATTATTGTGAAAGTTAAAATGTTGCTTTCCCATGATGTACATTGCCCACAACGCAAAAATTTGCTCCCTAAGTGTATAAAATAATTTGATTTATTTTTTTGACAATTATGAATTCTTACAGCATTTTGTATCTTTAAGGAATTTAATATTCTGTAGGTAAAAGAATTTCTGGTAGACTTCTAGTATTTTACTACGGATTATTTATTTATTTATTTATTCGGGAAATCTGGAGCGGATGAGATCGTGAGAGAGCTGTCTGTATTTCGTTGTATTACAGGTGAAAGTTGGAGTTGAAGTTGGCTAAGTGAAAGTATTGCATGTGAAAATATTGAGAACTTATCTCAATCGTTAATAAAAAACTTTTTTGAATTCTCTCAGCATAATCAGGTAACTTCCTTTTTAATATTACTATATAGCTATAATATCAAGTGGTACACCTACTCGAAAATATAAAAAAAAAGTAAATATAAAGTTTAAAAACTTGTACAACATAAGATGTAAATGCTTAACTATTAACTATGTTGCATTTTGAACTGCTAGGAGTTAAGAGTGTTACGTTAGAAAAACAAAGCATAAACATAGCCTGAATTAATTCGACGTGCAAATTGCAACTGATGTATGTAATATATAGGCGGTGTCGGCAGACGTTTTTAGAGTCAATGCATGTCAATTTGAAAAGAAACTAGTAATTCAGTAAAAGCATTACTTTCGCTACACCATACACATTCATTTAATAATAGGACACCTCGCTGTTTTATTTCTTTCTACAGTTAAACTTACTTTTACACACAATGCACTGTAGGCATGTATTTATCTCACTGCTGATAAATGTAGTACAAATAAGAAGAATGAATAAACTAATGAATAAACATGCATTGTTTGACAGCATTGTAATTTGTAATTGTACTGTTCAATGGATGTATGCAGTAAGAAGTAAGTGTCGTATGTAGAATGTAGAACATGTGAATTCAATAGATTCAATGCCTAGATAACTGGAACAATATCGACCACATGAAAAATAAATACAACCTGAAGTAATTCTTTCCCCACTGCACTGTTGCATATTCACCCATATAGTTTCCACATCTGTGGTCTAAATATCTTCTACCTGATGATTATTGACCAATACTCTAGGAAAAGTAAGTTATTAATTTTCTTCTAGAAAGCTACCAATAGAAAGCATAAATTTGATGTCACAAATTAAATTGGCAGTTTTCAAACAGCAACAATTTCATCATAATATTTCATCGATTGTATTTTTATCACAGTCAGAATCTATTATCATGTTTTAATTCATAGTCGTAAATAACCCTTGCAATTGTATTTCCTACATCGAGGTCTTACAGATATTTCTTACTCGTAAAATGACTAGGCGGCAGCAAAAACGAAGCCGATAAATCCATCAATACCTTAACGCTCTTATTAAATAATCCAGGTACTTTCATTGTACCTGTGCATAAACATACGATTTTGCAGCTTAATTGCAATTAATAGCGATATCATTATTAAATGTGAAAGTTCAAGGTTTAAGCTTGTGACTCACTTACCTAATTGTGACATCATCAAGTTTTTCATCAGCGAATTATTATTTGAGGAGAAATAAGTTTAAAGAAAAGAATCATTTGTTTGTCTGGGAGAAAGTTTGAGAGCCTTGGGCATAGCAGTGGTCGTAGTAATAAAAGTGTAATAAATGGAATGCAAAAGGGAGTCATGTGAAAGCGGGTCATAGCTGTAAACCTCATCGGTTTGATTTACTTCGCTGGTACGTGTCCATAATTTTTCTGAAGCTTTTGAGCCAAGAGGCTCTCTGGGAACGGTGGGCATTGCGTGATGGATTAATGCATAGCTAAACATGATTGTCAATAATAGACTAGTCGTTTGAGTTTGTCCACGAATTTGGCTAGCCCTCGACCCTCGCAGAAACTGACATGCAACTAACTGCAACTGTCCCAGCCCGTTGTTCATTAAACCTACACGTCCTACACTCCGAAAGTTCTACTCCAGCAGCAGCTACTTCCCCTGGAAAGGCACATTTAACATACTACGCTGTTCAAATACAGCTTAATAATAACACAGACAGGTTGTTCTTTTACTTTATTATAAATAGTGTTTCTATATACATACAGTCGTAAGTTGTTGGTAGAAGTCTAGATTACGATAGGCTGTTCTTCAATCGAATACTTTTTTCTTTCTATGTTATTATGTTTCGTGGCAGTAGTATAGTCGGGTTTTATACGCTGCAAGAGCAAACACGACTGAATTAATATACACGACAACGACGACGACTTTGAGTACAAAATGCCATTGAAGTTTAGCAGTTGCTGTCCCAATACTTCTAACTGCAGTATCGTCTTTCAACACTAAGAAAGACACTACATTAGGTTACAAGCAGCACAAGTGGATAGTTCTCCTAGGAATTTTTCAGTCCACGTATAAGTCCCAAGTTCTTTGCATCGATATTATTATTAACCTATATACCTACTGACTGTGTGTAGTGTGTTGGCTGTAGCCCCGGAGGTTTTTCTGTGAACAAGACAATGAAAACTTCCATACACACTCATCCAACACGAAAACTTAATGTCGTAACATAACTGAAATCCTGAGGAGCATTTTGAATGCTTGTACACATTTGTATACGTAATCATTTTATTGCGTATGTACAAACATATCTAATTGACAGTACTCACAGTTCTACGCATAATAAATTGTGAATATTTCAACCTCCTGTGCCCGTGTCATAGTTATTTGGAGTGAATTATGGACCCCTCTTCATGGAATTGGGAGCTTTTGTTTCCACCTTTGCCAAGACTTATTGTCCTGGTACGAAATGTACTATATTTTTTATTACTACAAGAAAAATTCATAATTACATGCAGTTCCGCTATTGCACGGCTACATTTGTAGTGTAGATTCATTTTCGCAGTAGTAATAGAAGTAGTATTAGTATTAAAGTACCTTAGGATTATTATCCATTACAGTGTAATGGGTATTCACACCAGGAAAAGGAAGAATTGCATAATTTTTTGCTTTGTTTCTTAGACAAACCAGAAATTGATTATAGATTTTGAGGGTAAATTTTAATTTGAATAGCGACCTGCGTTAGTTATGACTGATGCGATGCACGCGGAAGATCATTCGGCGTCGTCGAGTGTTCGAGGAGGACTGAATAACATTGGTGGAGCTACCAATACGTCTAGAAGTGACAGTGTGACCTGTCCTTCTTGTCATGTGACAGTAACTCTTAGTAGAAGCCTGGAAGGCCGAAGACGACTTATATGTCCATATTGCGGAGCTACCTACAATCATCATGAGTCCAGAATGCAATCATTAGGTTCAAGCGGAGACCCTCTTCATCATTTGCGGCTACCAATCGTTGTAAGTACAACCTTCGACTAAACTTTCTAAATGGTTCTCAAAGGTCAGGAAGAACTGTGTGTGTGTTTTTATGTCTAAATATCTCTAACAAGTCATGCCGTGATGCTAACACTCAATGTACAGTACAACAGTCAGTTGCCTGCCAATCTGTTTGCTCAAAATCACAAACTTACTGTAGGTTTTGATACCCCTTGCAAAAGTTGCTATTATTGAATTGAAGCCTTTACTCTTTATGCTCGTGCGACGACAGAACCTCAACTTTGCCGTACAAATCAAATAGTAGGAACGAATGAAAGTTTCTAGAATTTCTTTAGGTTTACGTTTGCTTCCGTTGAGAAAGTTGAGTTGAGAAGAGCTGTTTTTGCTTGAATAGAAAAACATTAATTCTAGTCAGTTTTCCGGCCAGGAAGCAACGGATCGCAAAAGTTTCAGACATTTTCTCATAACAAAATTCTAATAATCATTATCTGAAATCGTATATAATATGCGACCAAATAGTCAGATACCAAAACACCAATACGCAATGGTACCACTATTTAGTTCATTTGTTGTTTTATGATAGTTTGTAATAGGCATAGGCATTTAGCTGGAACTACAATCATAATTCGCGAAACCTCTTAGATGCGGAATCCTGGAATTATTCGGCTTAAGCAGTTGCTACTTGACTTTCCATAGAACTAATAGAACAGTCATGCCTTTTTAAGTAGGCACATCTTATTTGCTATAAATCAAAAGGTAGATAGAAATAATAAGACATTTCATATCGGACATGGCACAAAAAGCAATTAAAAAACTTGTAAGTAAAATCGTATTATAGGCATCATTTAAGTCTCATCTAATAATCTTATGATTCTGTCACACACAAACACTGTGCAAAGTGTTGATATAAATAATACACATAGACATTTTATATCAGAACACTACAGGAAATTTGTAAGCAGGAAATAAAGTAGGTATGTGTCTCCAGCAAAAGAAGTCGTTGACTGCACACTTTAGTGCAGCATAATGCTAGATTTAAATAGGTATTTGTATTTCTGTCTATACAACTCCGTGTGTCAGAGAAGTTTTCATGTCAGACATAAAATCTTGCCGATTTATTAGAAAACATTACTACAACGTATGCAAGAATTAATGCACGCCTCATGTAGGAATTATTGATCTGAATATGAGTTATAAAATGGCTATTGAATTGCAAGGAAAAAATTGTGTTTTTATATAAAAGAGTGTAATGTGTGAAAATAGACAAAGATTCGGTATAACATTTATACTACTTGTATAAAATATAGATCTGAAATGGCAAATAGATTCACAGTTATTCATACTTTGGAATATTAACACAATAGTTTTAACATGGAGCCAATGTATGTCTCGGGTTGTTCGAGTACAATGCGCAAAAAGTCTGATGAATAATTCTGTTAGTATACATTCGTTCTAATGCATTCCATTTTGCTTCATCGATTCGAATATATTATTAGAGAAACGGTTACTACATTTTAGCTGTCTTTTTCTGTCCTAAATTTGCTATTTTTGAGTGTATGACAATATAAGTTGTACATGGAAGTATTCGTCAACGTTTGTCAGCTACCTACTTCGTTAAGTACTAAATTACAATGCAAAAGCAACTAGGTATGTTTGCACTGCTACTTGAGAAAAAGAATAAAAGGAGTTGCACAAATCATTCAAGTGCACTTTATTGAACTGTTATTGTATGAAGTTTCTTTGCCAGAATGACAAAGTACTAGTTGTAGTATGTTAATGCAAGTAGTGTATTCTTTCCCAAACCGAAGTTCTATCATGGCTTTTTTAGTTGTCCTTATGTAAATAGTTTGGAAGGCTATTATGTTAAACAGTCAACGGTCATAGTCCCAAAACAGTCATAGTCGATAATCCAACTTCTAATATCGACGAAGAAATCTTTACTCTCTTTTTCACTATTCAACTTTCCCCAATAAGTCAAAAGAAATTATTGTAACATCCACTCTTGAGAAGTATTCTTAGAAATTCGGTTGAAACAAACTCAACCGAATGAATTTAAGTTTGAACAATCTTACAGCATCTTAGATACGACAAAGGAGCAAAGGATTTATTTTACACAAGTCAGAATCACTACAGAAATAAGTGTGCAAGTTAAAGAAAGCCAATTCAGACTGTTTAAGAACAGCTTGAAACTTACTAAAGCAATCCCCATAATCTCTTTACAAAGATTCTCAACTGGTGGTCTTCCATTATAAGAATATCATTTTCTATAAATATTATAACTTTCAATAACTACACTATATACTCATTCACAAAATTAACTAGCAATATTTAATACTAGCAATTGCTAATCACTAATAGGTAAGAAAATTAATTAACTAATTAACTCTCTTTTTATACACACAGATAATTATTTTTATTATGGTATTTAAACCACACTTCACCCTACCTATATGACGTTCGTTTTTGCATTCAAATAAAAGAAAGCGAGTGCAAAATAGTTCCGTATGAGTAGGAGAGAAACAAAAATAGTTATTATTGATACATTGAACTTACGTTGTGCGTCACAAATAGTAAACATAGACATAATATAAAGAAATAGTCACGTTTTTACAATGCTAAATGTACATTTTACGTAAGTCATTCAATATTCTATTAGACTGGTATTAATTTTGCAGACATAATTAGCGTATCACATTTATTAATGTGGGACATGTGCTGTCTCATCGTTTTATCGGAGACAGAATAATGTGTTAGGTACAAAGGAAAGTACATATCGGTATGTTAATCGATTAGACGCTACGGGAGTCTACGCAAAGTGGCTGGCTGTGGATTGTCCGTATAGTTGAGAACCTCTGGTGTGTAAGTGAACATAGGAAGAAGGCTTTGTTGATTCGAAGCCTGAACTGTATTATTTGAGGAGATATATAGTTAATAGCTTGAATATGGCTCCTATATACGTAGACATGAGAGGGACAGACCGAAATTAATAGATTGCGATTGGTTGAATCGATAATCGATATTAGTATGGACATAAATAATGTAAGTGCATGCATCGTATCATGAGTCTTCATGAGCACCAGACAAGTAAAAATGAGTTATGAAAGCTTTTCCGGATCTTGTTTATGATTATGAATGTGGAGAAACGGAGCTATTGGTGTTTTTGAAGTGTTAGCACGGTGGTAGTCTGCAGGCATTGGGACGAGAGGTAAAACAATTAAACGATATTGTTTTGTAGGATGGGACCGGAAATATCGGGAGTTTGATGGTAGGTCGACTCGGAGGTGTTAGTGTAGGAGTACCCGATATACACGACCTAAAGCTGCGACCAGGCTCTACAACGTCCTGTACTTCTTTGCCCCCCATAACCAAGGTAAAGCATTGTTTATCGATTACTTGTGGTGTAATCATCACTTGTGGATGTAACTTAAACTTAACATTGATCGACCCTGCCGCTATGTCCTGAACCAACTAAACGGTTCTGTTCCCCCAAAGAAAAAAATCGATGATTCAATGCCACTCCACTGCCACTCAATATCTGCCAAGAGATGTCCAATTTAAATATTTCTTTTAAATACTTGCACAACTGCAATTAAATGAATACTTGTGCTAAACTTGTCCAAAAGAACGCCATCAGTCCTTCACATTCCTCAGTCAGTCTTTCTCGTTCCTCACTTTCAGCTGAATACAAGTACAAACTCTAGAAGGGCATTTAAACCACAATTACCAACAAATTACTCCATTTAGTAATTACTCATCGGGTGCTCGTTCGTTATTAGCGAAAACTTCAGGCTGTTTATATACAATTACAAGATAGAGGTATTAAAGTGCACATAAAATATGTAATAGCGTTATTATACTTAAACCAATGAGTGCAGGCAACTTTATTATTTTATAGTGGCAAGGCGTTTGAGAATCGGTAGAAATACTGCAAAATAAAACGAAGGAATTTCCTATGGTAAAATCTTAGAAACAAAGTTAGAAAGTGGAACTACGTATGCTGGCTGTAGTGAGTACTATTATGCTGCCCTCGTAGTCTTTTAATACATATAACTTGGAATTCTTGGAATTCCAGGATTTTGTCACCAATTAATATTAATTAGGGCACCATTACAGACAATAAATTTTCTGTCATATTAGCGGATTGAAAGGCATTATAACTGGTTTAGGAAAATCTTACAACACCTCGTTACATCTCCACTAAAACTTTCACTAAATGCCTACTCGTTTAATTGCTATACGCTATTGCGTCTTATTTTTTTTCTTTTCGGATATATGTAGGTAAAATTTTACTAGACCAGAAAATACATTGCTACACGAAATACCTAATAAACTATTTAATAGTCTAAACTATTGAAAAAGCTCAAAGTATTAGTTTGACAATACACACATGGTTCCATTCATTTTATCTTGCAAGTATTTTTGTTTGTGCAATTCTTCGGCTGACAGTTGCCCGATTACAACTTAGCAAAAGTGGTAAACTACAATAGAACGTTTTACTGGTTCTCTGTGAATAGCGTAACCTTTAGATTTTGATCAGCCGAATTTAATTCTTTCTAAAGATATAAAATGTGCTAGGAACAATAAGCATAAAATACTAATAATGATAAAACATTGTCGATACTTATAGATTTAAATATTACATGTGTATTACATATCTACGGAAAGTTTTGTTCAACATACTGGCTCTTCTTGTATTAGTTTGGGAAACAAAGGCAAATAGTGTTTGTTTGTGTCTAGTTTGGCCTTCAAGACCTCATTCACAATTCGAATAACACATAAAACTATAATTAGGCCTGTAAAGTTTATTCGTATGGAAGAATTCTTACGAACGATATATGTTGCCATTTTATAGTCACGACTTTGTAAACAAATACTCTTTGTGTTATGTTTTGGGCTTCAAATCAAATCCCATTCTTCAAGTTTTTGATAGAGATTAGAAGTTTTATTAAATACATTGTGTGTGTTTCTGGATGAATGAGTCAGAGGGGTATATAGGTATACCTTGAATAAAGTAAAATCACATCACTCAGTTTTGCGGTATTGCTTGTCTCTGCTTTTACATTGCGGTCTGTTTCCGTTTTCAGCAGCTCCTTTGTTAGATAATGTGCAAAAGCATTAGCTGGGAAATGGTTCACAGCTTAAAGAAGCAATAGGAGGTTGGGTGTACTATTCATTAATATATGCAAACACAAATCAAAAAGTGGAAGAGTAAAGTTAAGATTTCTCTAATGCTTCATAGAGACAACATTCGACTACTGTGAAATGACTGTGACCAACTGAATTGATGTTTTAGGAGTTGTGTTCACAGGGAACTGCACGGTTGTCAGCTATTTTGCAAAGCTGTTTCACGATTACGAGAGATAAAGAGGTATTTCTCAAATTTCTTTTGCTTCTCATACATAGTAGGAAGCTCAGAGTCTCAGAGGTTGCAGAAAAGATAAAATTCTTGGCCCAGTGAGATATTTTTCTCAGTCTTTCAGAATTAGCAGAGTTATTGCCAGGGATGGAATAAAAAGCCGTAGAGAAAAGGCATTTATTTATTATGTACATGCATACTACGAAAGTCGTTCAACTACGTGAGGAGGATTAACCTTTTTGATTCCCTTCTCCATTTCATTATTGACAAAACCTGCTCCGAAAGGAAATATTTGTCGTTTATCGCAAATATATTTCTAAATTCCCATATTGTCCGCTTGTGTGCCACAGTAATTGTGGTAAAATGTTTTTTTTTATAAACTCGCTACTTAAATTATTTGACTAAAAATTTGTCGCAGGAATAGAACGTGTACCTACCTATACTACTACTATTTAGTATTCAATCGATTCTAATTCCATGCAGGTGCAGGAAGCAATTGCCTTGAAATTAATATCATTACTTTTGAAAATTGGTAAAATTGGCTAAATACGCTACGCCTCAACAGCACAGGGAAGGTAATAGTTCGTAACACACGTAAATTGTGTAGCTAATGAAATATGTAGGTACTTCTTGTAGATTTGGAGTTTGTATGAACTTAACTTAATTAAAGTGAGTTAAGCAGATAGTTATAATTCGGAAGAATGCATAAAATATTTTATACCCTTAGGATGATGTTTTGACTAGCTTTCTTTAGACTAGCAAACATTAGTGTTGTATTTGTATATGTTGTGGCGGTTACGCGGAAATTCTCAATTCAGTTGTGAAAAGTGGCCTGGGCGGCTAAGATGTAGATAAAAGACCCCTCATATTGAATATAGTCAGTTGGTGGTGAGGCTTTATGCGAAACTGGCTGCAGAGAAAGATTTCATGGTGGAAAGACTGATTGTGTTCCAGTCAGTTGAATGTGCATTTCTCATCAAAGCCACGAGTTTAACTCAAACCAAGCCAAGTCTCACAGTGTACTTTTAGGCAGTAGTCTCACATCCACAGTAAAAGTATGGAAATGAATTCTCTTTTCAACAGTTGCTCCAAGTTTTGCATAATTGATTTCTTGAGATTCAGTTGAATACTGATCTCTATGATTGCCTTAGAATAGTCATTACTCTCTTTCGCTGTAATAAAAAGTCGAATACTAATTCTGTGTAGATCCTGTCTTTTCTATGTAGAAGGCACAAATTCCACTCCTAATTTTTCACTCAGGACAAGCTTAAGTCAGAAAATGTGTCATTAGATATTAATGTGTCTTTATTTTCCAATTTATTTCATGTTCTTGTTTTTCTCAGCTAAACCTATTTTTCTGTTTGTTCTCTCTCTCTCCCTTCGGTTTGTTTAGACTAGGTATTCTGTAGGTGTGCGATAAAGACATACAAAAGTTAAGTCAAGCACTTAAAATTATTCAACCATTGAATTTAGGGGTAAGCTAAGGAAAACTTTAGTCGACACATGAGGACAACCTCAAAAATGAACTAAAAGACATCATAGTTCAGATAGACAGACATCGCATCTTGTACGTGACTGATTGCGATCTTTTGGCTTTCATTCGTTTGCTTTTTCTGTAAAAGCGTCTACTTAATTTTGATTGATTGATCTCAATTCAAAGAAAACCCGACTAAGGTTGCCAGATGCACAAAGATTACCTTAGTCAACCTTTTACAGTTGATATAATTAAAAAATCCATTTTCAATAATTGTTTCCTTGTTTTAAATATGAAAGAAATAATTGCGGGTTAAAACCCTCAAATTTTAAATTCAATTACAATTAAGAATTTTATTACAGTTGTATAAATTTTTCTGAGAATTTGGATTTGAATAACTTGAAACGCAGAGTATGGTGGAACTAAAAGAATCAATATTGTTTTCTAAGAAATGGAATGGCATTATGTAATATAATGAATGAGAAAGTGGACGAGAATTGAAATCGCAATTTGCGACTTTTGTCTGTGTGCGGACTTGTAGAGGTAGCGTTAAGAGAAAGTAAAGAGAAAACGCCTAGTAATAAAACAAAATGATTTTTTGAATGAACCATAAGGAGCAAGAGAATCGCTTTGAGGCAAATATGGGAGAAGAAAATGGAGTGTTGGTATTGGGAACAGGACTTGATGAAGAATCGTTTATGCCTAGATACCCAGACAAGGAAACCAACAGAGAAGATTTTCTGTAAGCTACTAAAATGACAAATGAACTCTTACCAGTCATGTTGTTCTTTCCTTTGTAATTTAATCAGTTCATCCTTATAAAACACATATGTACCTGTCTGCATTTCTTCCCACATCATTTGTTAACGAGACTCGAGACTGTTTCACAAAAGTGATGAAAAACCTTACGTAAATTGAGACTGTTGTCTTACTCTTTCTTTTCTAGTCAAGCTGTAAGGCAAGCGGCTCAAAGTGGAAACTACAACGATTTATTACGCTTTTACTCAAGAACCTATGAATCCTACGCCGATATTTGCTCCACTTTTAATGTAAGCAACTTTTAAAATATTGGACATCAATGTCCAACAATGTAACTATACTACCATGAACACATCTAAAAGCTTTACTTTCTTAACCTTGAATACTTTCACAATGGATATTTTTTAATCATGGAAAGCATTGATACATAAATTCATTCCTTCATGCATAATTACGGGTGTAATTTCATTCTCAGTCAACAGCATCTAGCCCCGATAGCGAAAATGAACTTCAAGAAACGATGATGAGTATGTTTGAAGAACCCGAGCTTAATATGGAATTTATATATTCAGTAAATGATGCGCTTCGTAACTCGGTAACAAATTTAATTCGTCATTCAGGCATATTAATATTGTTTAAATGATTATTTCTGATGCTTATGTATTTATATGTAATACTTTTTTGTAGCCTTCTATGATTCAGAAAACGGTTTTGAAATCTATCGTAAACGCGTTACTGGATGAAAAGCAGAAGTAAGTGAATTACAGAATAAGAAAACATTGTAAAAAACATTTATTCCTATGGCTTAAAACAAAGCACAAAAACTTAAAGGTCAACTGTAGTTATATAAAAGAATTTATTAAATTGATATCACTTACTATTTGCGTTGCTGAAATAGAATTATAGAATGTGACTTAAATAATTCATGATTAACTCTGTATTAGTAGTGCCTCTATGGAATTTACTTTCAGATTGTTTGCGAAAGACAAAGTTCGTGCTTTATTTGTGATTCTACAAAACCCTGTTTTCTCCGCACAGTCCTCTTACACAGTTTTGGCCCATGTTTTACGTCATATAACTTCTCTACCTAATACCGATCATCAAATTCTCGTTCATTGGTTTCGCACGTGAGTAACGCCCATTTGAAGTCCTTGTTAATTCACTTTATGATTGCTTAAAAAGGTTCTTCCTACATACAATACGTATGAAGGTTATTGTTTGGTAGCTTTTGTCCATATCATAGAAAGGTTTAAAAAGCTACGAATCAAATCAAATGTGATGCGGCTTGTACCTGTGTTTGAACTTTCATGTTGCGTGCGATGAAGCATACTCATAGTCATACATACATTGTTATTGGAATTAGAATGCTTTTATTTAGACGTACTTTATATTATATATGAGAATCCCGAATTCGAATGTCAGAAGAACCTTTGCGTTATTATTAAGTCTCGAAGAAACTTGTATGCGAATGGGCTATGTATCTGTTTGCAAGATAACTCAATAACAGTTCGAAACAAGTATTTCAGTGGTCTATTGGAAAGTTTAAAGACGAGTTGGTCAATTTCTTTATGACCTCTGAAACATTTTATAATATTACTGAGTGTAAGCAATTTAAATAAAATGGAAATCAAATCTGAATATACATAAGGATTGACAATTCTGTTAGTATAAGTTGAGTAATTATAATTTATTTTTTTCCAGTTGTACGATAGTTTTAACATTATAATGACCTTTTTCTTACTCAATTTAAGACCATTTGAATCAAAAAAGGATGTTTTTTATTCCATTCTTGTTTCAAAACTTTGTTAGGCAGTTTACCAACGGTTTATCATTCTTTACAGAAACATTGTGTGTATACACAGGGTAGTTATAGTCGACTGTATTGATTCATGTATAAACATGTAAATCAAATAACCAGAAACATCCTCTCGGAATATTTAATATCTATTGATGTCATTTCTACTCCACTCAACAAAAAACTGTCTAAAGTCTATGGTTGACATTCTGTATTCGTTATGGTGTACCTTTGTCAAAGAAATTCATGCACCTATACCTAAATAACCTAACAGACTGACGAATGTGTACCAAAATAACCTAAAACATGAAAGCGACTGCACGCTAACAATGGTTGACAATGCTAACAACTAATTTAACGTGAAAGTTAAAAAAGCTTTATCCTTAGTAAAACATAAATAACACACTTACAAATAATTACATTACAAACGCGTGGAAAAAATGCCCTTTACTAAAGGAATACATTGTTGATTATCGAAAATAGATTGGAAGTGGGACGATTACGAATGTTGGTTAGGCAACTGACACAGTTCGTGACAATACGACAATTTCCTCCGGCCGACAGAAGTCTACCACCATTATCGAAATCCAAGTGGTGGATTCCAGCTGCTTCAAGGGTTTTAGCTCTTTTAAGTATAGAAAATTACTTCAATATATCTACACACATACACATTTATAATTCAGCTTGTGTTTTATATATCAATAGACAGTGTTGATTGAGTTGCTCTTGTTTTCCATATAATTTGCATTACAGTCGCTAGGAGAATGAATGACATTCTTGTTTATCTGCAGATGCTGCAAATAACGGCTGCCAACCAGCCCTACTTCACTACACGGAGTTCTACAATAGTGCATTAGACCATGTTGACTTAATGCAGGAGTACTGGAGGTGGCAGAGTCCTGACAGACCCGGCCAATTCTCTTATTGTCAATACCCCTTTATGCTCAGTATTGTTGCAAAGCGAATCATCCTCACAAAGGTCACTTTTTAAAAACATACTTACAAATATTCAAGAAATGCAAGAAATGTATGAAAACTTTTATTTGTATGCGAATAAATAATCCATTTATTTTGATGTTTCTCACGTTCCTGTGTGATAATAGGATGCTGAACACCAAATGATTTTAGTTGCCAGACGATCTCTAGTTGCCAAAGTTGCTCGTCACCAGACCCCACAGATTGATATATTTTTTCTCAATATCAACGTTAGAAGAAATCATTTAGTTGCTGATTCATTAAAAGAAGTCAGTAATTTTGTGTATTATAAAGAAATGAAAGGTCTCATTATAAAGTCTGTTTACTTAGGAAAGTTATCAACTTTGTTTGTTTTAATGCTTGTACACAGATAGCCACGAAACAAAAAGATTTAAAAAAGAAACTTCGAGTATCCTTCGTAGGAGAACCAGGACTAGACATGGGAGGTCTTACCAAAGAATGGTTCTTGTTGCTTATCCGAGATATTTTTCAGGTATTTTTAATTCAGGACGATATAACATTATCAAAATGCATTTTAACCTGACCTGTATTTGAATTTCTTTTACAGCCAGAGTATGGAATGTTTGTATATTACCCGAACTCAAGATGCTATTGGTTTAGTCTGGCGCAACAAGGGAGTCTTCGTGAGTACAACTTAATTGGTGAGTAGGAGAATTCCATCGCATGAGTTGTCTCTAAATCTAAATGTGAAGATGAATTTAATTGACGGCAATGTTACGGATGTAATTTTTGGTCTGAGTGGTGTGATAACTTTTGTAGGTGTGCTGATGGGCCTGGCTGTGTACAACTCAATTATTCTGGATCTGCACTTTCCTTCTATATGTTACCGAAAGTTACTTTCTCCGCCCGTAGTGCCTCCTTTGGATAGTGCAGCCGTGGGGGTGACTAGAGATCCAACAATAGATGATTTAGCTGAAATAATGCCGGTAGGTTCCTCTTTGATTTAACTGAAATCTATTCTTGAGCATTAAGGCCACATGAGACAGATCATGTCTGACCTGTTTTTGTACTCGGAGAAATCAGACGAGCAGCATCAGATCAGATAAATGTTTAAAGCCGCACTACACTAAGGATACATAGCTTAGCTATTAAAATGCTGACGTAGGTCAAATTGTCAAGTTTTCCTTCGATTAATCGCTTATACAGCATCACTTCAGGATTTCATTCCACTTTGTGCGATTCGGGAACCCAGTGAAACGTGGGACGTATTACTGCAATACTTTATTCATTGGAGACAGAGTAATGCTTTCTTTCAACAAATCAGCTTTCATTAAAGAACTTTAGATCAGACCTCTGCGTAAAAGTTCCAACACGAGCACAAGACTTCAATTTCTTAACTGGGCTTGTTTGTGTTTTCTCCTGTAACTTGAGCAGAGTTTAGTTTAGAAGAGCTATGGGAACTCTCACCAGCTCTTTGCACCCTGCAAACTCACTATAAAAAACAGCTCTCAAGTGCTCACCCGAAAAACAGTTTTTCCGATAGCGGAGAACAGTCTAACTTTCTCAAGATGTGCAACCAACACATTTTTCGCAGTATAAAATACTTCCACTACTATTAGGTGTAGGCACACTTTCTTGAGACTATAACCGTTTTGCATTAAAAAATCATACAAATTAATTAAAAATGTATCTATTATCTTTGAGAATATTTGTAGTGATGCATTTTCATAATGCATAATGCTTCATGCATGCACTATAAGCTAAATAAGTGCATTTTTAATTACCACTTGAATACAACTGTGTTTAATTAAATGTCAACGAAAATCGTTTTCAGGCTACTCAAAGTTTTAAACATCACGGTGCCTAATGCTGGTCTCAAGATTGTGTCTCATGTTCAGAAAAATCTTTAGGTGCACATATTTAGAAGAGCGGAATAGATAGAAGCTTTTATATAATGCAATGTAGATAGGTGCTGATATGATGTAGCGCCGGCAAAAAGATAAGTAGGTAAGAACTAACAAGGGCTTAACTCAAAATGATATTAACGTAGCAGAAAACTAAAGGTATTTTTGAAATCTGGAAAAGAAGAGCTTTACGGTGATGTCATTAACTTTGTTTAATGGGGTTTGCAAGTAACCCGAACCCGTGGAACCCGCTCTGGAAAGTAGGGAGTAATTAAGTATAAAGAATGATTTCAAATTTTCCTGTGATGAAAGTATGTTAGTAACACGATCTATACGATACAACAACAGAAGCCAAGACAACAATAATAAATTAGTTTATTGTAATATTTGGAAGCTCTTGGAATTTTACAATGTTAATGTTGCATTTTATAGGGTTAGCATTGACTTGTAGTACATTCATACTTCGCTTGCAAAACAATGCGGAAGGTTATTTGCCATCCTCATTATACAAAGTTAATGGCATCACCTTAAAGCCCTTCTTCTCCTTTCAAAAATATATTCCGTTTTCTGCTGCATTATTATCCTCTCGAGTGAAGTCCTTGTAAGTTTCTTTCTTCTTCAACATAAATGTATGTATAATCTCTGAAAGTACATTGCAGTGTAGTGTCACTCTGGTAGATATCAGAGAACACAATGCTTCTCACTTGGAAAATAACATTCTATGAGTTTCATTGATTTGTGCACGGACACACTATCACTCCCGTATTGCACTTTCCGTGTGCCTTATTAGTATATCCCTGAAATATCTTCTTTCCAATTTGCCTCTCTATCTATACAAAATACTCCGGTAGAGACTGCAGATTGTAGGAATATCGTTGTGAGACGCCTTCTCAAAGAAATGTGCACTTATGACGTTTTCTTATTAAGAGAATCCCTTCTTCGATTATTAATTAACAATCCATCAGTGTACGCTCTTTTATATCATTAAAGGCATTATTATTTTACTTACTTAGAATAGAGTAATAGTCAGGAAGAAAATGTAACAGAAATAATACGAGTAAAATTAATGGTGTATTGATTAAAGTATTGATTATCCTTTGAATTACAACACGTATAATTCATGTATGATCAACAGTTAATACGTATTGTCATTCCATTTACCGGTCTGTCTGTCGGTGAATGTAAGTTTTACGCAACATGGACAACTGCATTAAAAAAGAATGCCATATAAATGTAATATATACTTATAATATACAAATTATATATTGCGTAGCTGAGACTATAAAAATAATAGTACCTGTATGACATTGATAACTAATTTTGTGTTGTTGCAATTTAATAATTTGAGCTTGCTTACAAAATTATTTATTAACGACATGAAAAAATAATTAGCAAAAAGTAATGATTGTGATATAAATTAGAAGTTACTTTGACAATGAAAAATCTGTTAGTATTGTGTGTTAGTTGCATCGTATCCCATCCCCCCCTTAACTGCCAACATAATTTTTGCGTGTTCCATCTGCAACTGTTTCCTACTAGCCAATAAATGTTCTTTGTTGGTAAGTGTAGAATAAAGTGGAGATTTATACAACCCTTGACACCTTGTGCTAGGTGTTATGTACCCCAAATATTTCTACGCGTTAGTCTTTTTCTGTTCCACTACAACTTGCCTTTATTTCCCTGTTGTCTCCAATTTACTAACACGCCATTCCTACATTCCTACACAGGGATCCGAAAACTTTCACCACCTTCGTTTCTTCTACACAACTACTTTCACTTAATTTTTCCCATCATCAAGAAAATCGCATTCTTATTCAGCACTGAAGTGAATTTAAAAAATCATTGTAGATACTAAATGAACTTACATTATATACAGAAAAACTAAAATGTATTTCCGAGTAGTCTAAGCCGCTTGATGAAGACTCAATGAGTTATAGTAAAAATACAATGTTATTTTTCCTTTACTGTTGAAAAATCTTTGACTTGTTTTGCTCCCTGATCTGGTATATTATTATCTAACCTTAATTTTCGACTTTCATCCAAACTTTCTTCCTATGAACTGTTGTTTTCGTTGTTTTGCTGCATGCATTTATTACTTAAAGTCATACAAACGTATTACCCAACCTAATAGACATCTTCCGCTTCCCCTTGTAGTCCGTAATAGTCAACCAAAACCACTTAAGACTGATTTAAGCAGATTAGATCTTCACACGCATACTCATCATCCACGCTCACGCCAACTATATATATGGATGTATTTATTTGCACTTTAAAGATAGAAGACAATACCCGGTACTGTGCTAACTGCTACTTTGACATAGTCATACCAATAACATGATATCTTTAAAGATACCACAGATATCTACACCATCACGATTAACACACGCATGATTTTGCACACAAAGTTGATGCTTTTTATTTGCTTGGTAAAATTGAGTATGTTTTCAGATATTCTGAAGTTTATTTTCACTATAATGCCAGAAGTCAATAACCTATTTTTCTGTACACGACATAATGTTCACGCACCGTCACAGCCTTGCCGGCGTTGCCTTATGGAGTTCAATTTTCATTGCATCACAAGCATACACTATACATACACCATACATAGAAGTACATTGTACTTTGGTAGAAAATGATTGAAACGCGACCAATAATAAGTACATATGTTCCATACATCTGGTTCCCGAACACAAAATAAGGAATTTCCGTAAAACCCAACAAATGCATGCACAACATTTCCTTTGTGCAGTTTAGCAACATTTGCCAAGGTTTACTACTCTACTGTATTTACAATACAACACAAAACCAGATTTTTTCTCCGGCATGAACAAGAAAATCGTTCAATGCTTTGGGCTCGGAAGTTTTTTGTCGAAAAAATTGCTTGGATCCCATACAAAAACGATGGTGTAAAATTATTTTTTAACGTTCAAAAACCCGTGTTTTTGTACCGTTGAATTTATAAATATCTTTCAGGGGGTAACTTATTGTTGGTCGTTAAAACGATACCTTATTAAGTAGCGAAAGCTACCTCATAAGAATGGTGTCTACGTCTGTCAGTCTATGACCTCCATAACTCGCGAAACGATTAACACAATCGTTCAAACTTCTCATACGGGATCTCTGGGTCACAGCAAAGGTTAATTCTAAAGTGGGGTCAATCGGTGACAGTCATTGTTTAGTAACGGAGGCTACTGTATAGAGATTGTCTGTCTCTCTGTCTGTCACAGCGAGATCTCGACAACGAATTAACTAAATTCGTTCAAACTTTGTCAAAACAGTTGACGACAACAGTTGCCAGATCAGTTGACAACTGTTCGGTAACATATATGTGCATATCTTATGCTACTTTATTGCAGCCGTTTTGCAATGGTTATTTTTAAAGCAAACTACAGAGATATTGTTCATATTATCCTAAATGCGTTTTTAATATTTACATGAGAATTTATAAGATAGATAGGCATCCGGATGGCATATCTTTTAGGTATGACATATACAAGCACAACTAAAAGACTACATGGTGTTTGTCCTTGTCTCGGGGGCAAAGTAGCACAACCTCCTACTACTGTACGCAAATTCTGAATTTGTTCGTGAAGGCAGGAATAAAAAAGGAGTATCAATATAAAATTTGATAGTGTATTTTTAACTCACCAAGCTGTATGAAATGACTGAACACACTAATTTCATGGGGCACTGAGCATATAAAATATTTCGTGAATACCTTGTATGTGTATTGTGTATGTTATGTATGTACATTTAGTCTCAAAGTCTCAATAGCGAGGAATAAGGGCAAAAATGAAAATAGTTGCTCGATAAGGCTTTATTGAATGAGGATGTTAAGTATGTAGAATCCTTTGAGCTGAATTATTTAGGTATGCACAGAAGGTTCGTATAAAGGAGAATGCGTACAACTGGAGAATGTCTCCATGACGAGATTAGAAGTAAGATTGCATTTACTAGAGCAGGAGTATGAGTTTGCTTTTGAAAATGTTGTTTTAGATTAGAATTGACATTTCTTTCAAACCTAGTTTAAACATCAAGGTAAAGTCTGAAATGTTTCTTTGATATGATTCTTCTTAGTAATAAGATATAAAATACTGTTGTTGCTTTGCATCTTCCTGATCATGTTGATGTTTTTCCCGCATTATTATAATGGCTTGCCGTGTCATGGCTTTTATTAATATAATACTAAGCGAGTTTAGCATACAATATAAAAAAGATAATAATAAGGAATTCTGCGATATAAACATGGGATATGCTAATAATAGCTAGGTATCTATGCATATTTTGAAAATAATATTATGGCAAATGATAAAAATAGACTTGAAGTCTTCGCATGGTTTGGTTGATTTTGTTTTACTTCTACAATTTGACAGAATTTGTAGAGTGGAAGTGGAACAAAGTTATATAATTTATTGCCAAAGGAGAAATTACAGTAGCTGGGTAAAAACAAAGGAGGATTTCATTGCACATCTGAATTGGAAGTTTTTCTGTTTGTGCCATAGCTGATTTCTCTGGAGTGTAATTGTCTCCGGACAATCGTGTCTGGTTAATTCCTAATTGCAACATTTAAGTGTAGTAGGAGCAGAGCCTGCTTTGAATATCTCATTAGCTGTTCATCTTCTTGCGACTAAATTAAACAAGTAACGCACTTGTACACAAAGCAACTGTTTAGTGCAACAAAGTAGCAGTAATGGAAGTGTAGTGTGATGTTGTGTTCTTGTGGTGCAGTAATAGATTATTTCGTTTACTACGAACTACACGCACCCGGCACAGTAGTGGAGGCAAACAGGAAGGCAGGCGGTGTGGCAGGAAGTGTAAGTAAAAGCAATACCTCTGTTCTGTGGTCTGGTCTCGTCTCTGGTGCTTGTGTGGTCCTCTTCTTCGTAATTGTATCTGATCAGATGAGATAGTAAATTATATCCGTAGTCATGCTCTAACAAAGAATCCACACTCAATTTGCCATACATGCAATAGATGATTTTATAGACTTCTCTGATAGTTCAGATGACGTCACTGTACTCAATGAATGTACAAATTACATTTAGTTTTGATAGGAGTAAACCATCAGAAAAATATAAATACATTTTTAGTACACGTGGCATTCCATTTTTCTGTAATGAAATATGTCAGAATTACCATGCATAGAATATTTATTTATAACTCTTTTTAAATAACATACCTATAGGAATGTACACTTACATACTTAAGTATTCAATTGTTCTTTAAATGTAAGATTTTCTTTAAATGTTAGCAAATGTTTTTACAGTGTTAGTGTTATTTAACTTTGAGTATCTCATATTGAAAAAATTAATTGCTTTCTGTAACAAGGATGTGTCGCACGGCCTTCGAGAACTTCTCAAGTACGAGGGGAGCGTTGAGGAGGATATGGGTCTCAGTTTTCAGGTGAGAATGCTTTAATGACTTCCTCTTTTACGGAAAATTAATGCACCTGCACTGTGTGATTATAAACTTTTCGTATTTTTCATTTTGCAAGATAGATATTATAAAGTGGGGCCGCCAAAAGTAAACTTTAAAGCAATTAATGTCGGCAGAAAGTTACAGCAAAAGTTTATAATCAGATGAAAAAACCGAATTTAAAAAGATTTTCATGGCAGCCACTGCTATCTGCAGACACCCACCGCTGAGTGTCTGGTTCATTATTCCACTGGTTAATTATCTTATTTCCCTTTTTATTGAATGCGAATATGGGTAGGTATGCGCCCAACTTACCTATCTTGGCATCAAAATATCATAATGTCAACTTCCCGCTGTCAAGCTGGTAATCTTGGTAAAACTGTATTGCTTTTTTTAGCACAGCCATTCCACCGACATGAATTAAGCGTTTAAGTGTTTGGCATCGAAGAGAGAAGAGTTCAGGGTTAAAACTTTTGCACCGATGTAGAATGTTAGGATGAGAATGACAATGTATTTATAAATAAAATTTGTTGCTCTCCATTCAGGCCTCGTTACAGGAATACGATCGCATTATGACATACAATCTAAAGGAAAACGGTGAACAAATACTGGTAACTAATTCGAATCGTGTGGAATATGTCAAATTATATCTGGATTGGGTTCTTAATACAGCCATTTACGCTCAATTTCGTGCTTTCTACTTGGGATTTCATTCTGTAACAGCGTCGAATGCCTTGATTGTAAGTCCGGCATTAAATTTTCGTCTACAATAAATTTGCACACCGCTAATTAATCAAGCACTAAAGTTATATACTCAGAGACAGAGATGATTAGAAATGACAATAAGCAACGGTATTTCGAGAATTTCCACAGGTGTTATTTTAATGTGCATATAATATAGGTAGTTGTGTAGGTGGTAGGTACAATTTACTTTTCATAGGCAGAAAGATAAGAAGCTGAGAGCAAAAAATGCAAGAACTCGAACGGGAATGATTACGTGTTCGTTTTCTCAATAGATGTTTAGTTGATAAAGGAATTCTTGGCAGCAATTAGCATAAATTATTTATTTATTTGCTAGCTTTGTTATTTTACTAGTACTGCTTTGTTTAATATTTTCAGCATAAAAATTATGCATGCAATGAAAATGATATATTAAATCACGGTACTCCATAATAAACTACGCATCTGTAGTTTCTTCAACAGGTAAAACAGAAAGCAACCTTGAATATTATTACTATGTATATGAAGATACGTGACAGCGACAGCTATTTAAATTTACTCGCCTTAAGCAATTTCAAATGTACACAGATTAATTAACAGATTAGTGGTACAGATTAATGATTTCAATAATTAATAAATAAATTAATTTAATATTTTATTAAGTAAATGTAATGTATTGCACAAACTACATGACACTACCTACAGGATCCATATTTATGTTATGAATTTGTAGATGTTAAGACCTGAAGAAGTGGAAATGTTGGTATGCGGGTCACCGAAACTAGACTTACATGAACTACGGAAGGTCACAGAATATGATGAATACCGCCCGGACGACAGAATTATTCAGTAAATAATTATTTTTCAAATTCTAATATACCAATAATTACAGAATAATGGTGACTAAACTACCAAGGTGGAGTATATACACATATTCAAGATATAGGAGAGTAATAAAATAACCTTTTCTGCCGTATTATTGCCAGTTAGGGAATGAATGAGAGGATTATTACTTTATTAGTGATGAGTTGAGACGATAGTAACTCACAGTAAACATAAAATGTGTAATTCTAAATAAGCGAGGAGGTTGATATGCTGCTTCAGTGATACTGTGATACTATCGGTACTCTTTACTACTACTACTGTACTGCTTTGTTGTACCTGGGTACATGGTTTGATCACAAAATGATCAACTTCGTATGCATTCGAAGAAAAGAGAAGTTTGACTACAAGAAATAACGACTTTAGAAACAGTGGTTAATTTTTAAGTGCGCCATTACAAAGTTTGTGTTCGATTTAATTTTTAAGCGAATCTGGAAACTAGAGACTGTCGTAAAGTAAGCAGTGAAACAAAGTTTTTTGCAGTTGTCAGAGAAAGAAACTCTTCATCATTTTATTTGAGTAAATAGTAATTGTAAACTACAGAATTACATTAAATTTTAAACTACAGCTTTAGCGCATCGACATGCCTTAAGTAAAAAGCTTTTCAGTGAAACGCACAATTGCAGAACCTTAGGCAGATTCCCTAGCCTATACACTACAAAAATATTCTTACTTTCTAATTCCTACGTGCAAACATGAGAATGGAAATGTACGAATATTGCCATGGAAATTAAATTCGGAGTGAGCGAGAGTCGCATTTACCTCTAACCTCGATTCTGCTGGAGAATTTTTAGTTGAGAATGATTGCAAAGCGTCTATACACGTCTTTTTGAACAAATGTACAGGACTGGGAAACGTGACGATTTACTGCGATTTGAAACGTCGGGAACAGACAATATTGTATTCGTAGTGTATTCTGATGCGTTGATGCTGTTTTGTGCCTTTGCTGAATTTGAAGGAAACGCAAACCTCTTGTAGCTTTAATAATCACACAAACAAACGTAGTCATAGCCCAAGCATAGTCAGGCGTATTCTGACGTCCTCATTATTTATTTTATCTAATATTTCACATGCCTCTTGATGGTGTATTATATTGTTTCCGTAAATGCTTTGTCCAATATTTTAATGATGCGGGTTTCATCGACAACTTATGGCCATATATGTACTACGTCATTAATGGAAGCATTGTGTAATATCGAGTTTCTATCATTATTGCTGGTAGAAACCGTAATAATTTTGCAGTTGTCCGGAATATTGTTCCACATAATATTAAGGCCTCAATGCCAGTGCTTAATAGTTACAGATTTTGAAGTATCACAGTATCAGTGTAGGATTACATAGAATTACATTGTGTATAATTTATGAACTATCTACTTGGTTGAAAATTCCAAGCAAATATTACCTAATAATCAATTTGTAAGCTATACGTGTAAAATGTCTGATTTCCATTGTCTATATCTCTATATTGTGTGACGGCGATCAATAGTGCTCGTAGTATGAATGCATCTACGCCCACAACAGTTATAATATAAATCATATTGAATAATACGTATGATGTATTTCATTTCTACGCTAAATTCCTGAGAATAATGCAGGTTATTTTTATACCAACTTTACTATGTAGTTTATAATTAAGTGTTAGTGGATGTTGATGGATCAGGAAACCTCCGAAGTATTTTGAACTGCGTATATCATTAGGTAGTCATGAAAATTAATAAAAGACGATAAAAAGATACAAAACGGAAATGTTCACACATAAGATGAGAAATTGCTTTTATCGTATGTATTTTATTGTGTGATTATCAGAGACTTTTGGTCCGTTTTGACTTCGCTCCCATTGGATCTTCAAAAGAAATTTCTTCTCTTTACAACTGGCAGTGATAGAATTCCTGTTGGAGGAATGGGTGAAATGTACTTTAAGGTATATTTACTGTATATTGAATTCCTCTTCCACCTTATTTGCATACGCTGCGGAACGACGTGCCGCGAAGACATTTCATTTCCATTACGAAAATTTATAGTATGCAGGCTGACCATATTTTCAGTCTGAATATCTAACATCTCTTAATATTTCCTTTATTATTTACGTGTAGAAAATCTCCGGTATAGAAACAGACGATTTTATTTTCGTTCCGTGAGAATTAGAAATTTAAACTTAAAAACTGTTTAGGGGAGATTGAGCATATTTGTGTGCAAGTCTTTTAATATTGTGCTGCCTTTTGTGGCTTTCTAGAAATCTGGTCAGCCTGCAATTTCTGTCGGCTTTTCTTAATTGAGTTTTCTGTTCCCACACCATCCCTGTGAATGTAATCTCTATAGCTCCAAGTGATGTAACCTGTGTATGTCTGTAGATATCTAGGATGCGAGACCGGGAGGAAAATCTTCCTGAAGCCCACACATGTTTCAATCAATTAATCCTACCAGATTACCCCAACAAAGATGTTCTTAAGAGGAAATTGATCATTGCAATTTCTAATGCTGAAGGGTTCGGCCTAGAGTGAAATTCAAAATACCAACGAGAGAAGTATTTTGGATAAAGGTTGTATTATAATATTAATGTTCACTCCGAAGTTGAAATCTTACTTGGTTTACAGAAATTATGAATTGAATATCTTTATCATAGCCATAAAATGAATTTAACAATGTTTAACCACATTGAATATTATAATATGATTAAGGTGCTCGACTTAAATAATATTATCTGATAATCTATTGGTTAATAAATAATTACATTCGTGAAATAAATATAATCAATAAATTTTAATTACGCAAGAATTTAATTAATGTTGTTTTATTACATTTCGTTCTATAATTTATGTAAATAAATGAATTTGTTTCTAAAGGTAAAATGTGATAAGAGTAATAAAACAATGCGTGAAATATCAATTGTCGTGAGCTTGTTAATGCTTGACTGAGAAATGAACAAAATAAATTATTTACTTTTACTTTTGAAACTTGAGACTATTGCACTGATGACTGATATGCATTTCATATAAAAAATTGCACATAGTACACTTTCCATTAATTCTGTCGGTATTAATATTTCGCCAACTGCCCATGTCTAAAATAAGTTTTAATTAAACTTGTATTCCCTGAATTTCTTGTATTATTTTCAGCTGTGTAGTTTCGATGTCAATTCTTATGCAATACACCACGATTTTAATCCGTCTGGTCTTGCAATCAACAATGTACAATGGGTATTAATGCATTCCAAAAGTTATGCAATAACATCCTGTGGACTTCTGATACTTTTTCAGAATCCCCGATTTATGCTGAATAAAAATCCCGTTTTTTAAATTTTGTTTTGTTGTTAAAAACATGTTTCCTATGAAAAATGTTTTTACGCCTTTTACATGCGTACTGCAAATGATGTATTTAGCTCCATTCAAGCCGCATCTCCTTATTAGCGCTGGCCATGTAAAGATTTATATCTTGTTAGATAACCTGAAGTTCAAGGTTGCTTATAAGTGCCCTTTACATGGTATTACTGGACACGTCCACTTAAAGGGTCTGCTTCTTTACATAAAAGTGGTGATTTCATCTCATTTATACTATATACCACCTTTCAGCATGACTGGAACCCATTTAGAATGTGTGCGACCCGATTTAAATGCAAAAATAAAATTACCCACTAGGTACATCACAATATTACACAAATATGTAATTTCTAAACTATACTTTTCATATTACCTTGATATTTTCTGTAAAGTTATAATGGACTCGAAGTTATAATGGACTTATCCTCTACTAGGAACACAAGAACTTTAATGAATCAAATATTATTATGTTTATTATTATCATACCGTAGTAATGAACTGTTTAATATTACCTGCTTGCCGAATACCAGATGCATTTCATTACAAAACTTGTTGACATGTTCCATTTCATGTAGTTTTTAGTGTATGGTGTTTGGTGTGAATGAAACCATGTGGAGTGCGAGATTCCAAGAAGGGAGAATTTGTGATTAATGTAGTGTGGTATTGGTTTGTGGTTCTGCTGCTTCTGGATCTACCAGTACAGTAAGTAGTACATTCGCCCGGATTGTATGTCTGTGTGTCAATACATAATATTGTATTCAGGTTATTCTCAACTACCGTTCATTCACAAACAACACAACCAATTGGAACAATGGTTTTTAATCAAAGATCTTTCTAGACTAGTAATAACGGGTAGGTGTGTAACCTTTGTGTGTAGAGAGATGAAATATTATTTGTGATACTTATTATTTAGGTGCATATCGTGTATTTATCTGTACCTATCCTTCTCATTAAAAACTACACAGACTAATTTTCCACATCACATAAACATGGATTTAAAGGTAAAAGTATAAGGTGCAATATACCCGTTCCCAAACAATTTAACTGTACGGGAACGGGAAAACAAATAATTATTCACATGACACAGAAATATGTACCTGTAAGTAGCAAAAGATATTATGTAATGCCATGTGACTGCAACTGAACTTAAGTTGACATTTACAGTAAACTCCAAGGCTGCTACTACTTTATAAAAACGCATAGGGATGTTTAAAGGCCATGCCAATTTTTTGTAGAGGGAAAATTGTCATGTGGCCTTTCAACAACTGACATGGACAAAGAACCTATACTTCAAAGATGTTTTTCTATAATGAATGTTGGTTAGTATTTTTATGTATATTTCTGTCATACTCCAGATTCTCATCTTTTTTGCATCCACAAGGTAGCTAATACTATTAAGTCTTTTTTGTGTACTACACCGCATCAGTTTTCACAATGTTAATCCATGCCAATCTCAAACCACTTCCCTGAAAAATTCACATGAAAACTTTTCAATTCTTGAGTGCTGAAATTTATCTTTAGTTTTAGGAAAAGAGGTTGAAAAGCGTAGAAATAAATAGGTACTATGGAAATGAACTGACATGACTGATCGTAGTTGCTATTGTGTACTATTTTCCTTTGAGCTCCTTTCTTTTCCTTCTATGTATCCACAGCACTGCCAAAACAGTTTATTTACAAAGTTGAAAACCCACTGAACTAACAATAAGAGTACAAACAATCGTAACTGAACAATCTTACAACCTTGGTAAATAAAGTAGGTATGTCAGAGCATGTAAGTAGTTAGGTACAAGTAGAATATCTGATCTGATATTCTACTTTCTTTCTCTATAGAGATTCTTACAGGTTAAGTCCCTCTAGATTCTAACTCCCTAACAATAAAACCTGACTCGTTCGTCGGTATTGCTATTATCTTTTAGATGAATGAATATCGAAATACACAAACTTAGGTAAAACTCATACTAGTATACAACTGACTGTAGCTACGAACAATAATGAATGATGATAATCCCTGGGTAGTACATTATTGGTTGGAGGGTTTGCACAATACACCTAGATTTTATTTTCCTCTACCTACTTTCAATTTCTTTAAACTTCAATGCTCTATCGCTGTATAGAATGAAAAACAAGAGAAAGGAGAGAACAGACTTTTAGGGCGCTCACTATTGCCTAAACAATAAAACTTTCAAGTTATCTCAGCGACCAGATAATGTTGGGATTTAATTAGATTTTAGTCCTTGAATTAACTTAGCAGCCACTCATTTAGGAAAACATGTACTAACAAACAAACTTTTGATAATCTTTTTAAATCCCAATCATTCGTACCGCCCACTCACGCAATATACTTCCGTAGGACTTACACATTTTCCAATTGATTGCTATATATAAATGTATATATATATATATATAATGCTGTTATGTATTATATATTTATCTTCTTAACATTTGGATTTCAGGTTATATACTAAGAGGACTTAGAAGTAATCTGTTACTTTGGATTGGACAGAGGCGCACTTCATTTGATTGGTTTAATTGACACAAACTTTCACTGCTTTCTTTCAATAAGATTTTTATTGGCTCAAGAGACAAGCATAGGGTTATAAAGGGTTAATCCATTGACATTATTTCTTTGTGTGTCTGAACATGTCAAAATATCATTATCCTTTCATTCCTCATACGATGCAATGCTACAAAGCTGTCAGTAGCCTAGCTACCTAAATCTTTACACTCTGCAAAAATGAAAGCTGGCTTACAAAGTGCATTAAGAGTTATTGTTTCGCCCTTACAGAAAAAATTGTTAACTACAGCAAAAAATAGTGAACACGATTTGACTACTTAAATAAGCTACTGTACCATTACGAGATTTGTTGCGAATCTAAAAGGTATCTTTAGAGTAAAAGGATAAAGAGAATGTCCAAATCGAAAGTCAGTGAAAGCGCTAAGCCACACATGTCGAATCTCAACATGTTCTGAGGCATGAATTTCAGTTTAAATTGTATGAAGTATTTTGTCTATACCTCAAAACGCTTTGTACACGTCTATTTTTCATATACACAATTGTAAAGCTGAAGCTGAACAAAAATTATACAATTTATTATTTCTTTATGACTCTTGCCCTGATGGTAAGACGTATTGTGTTATAGTTACTATATATAGTGTATACAATCTGGAAGACCTAGTGTTTCTAGCTAAGCATGAAAATTGTTTTGCATGGAACATTAGTAGTATGTATTACTAATACAATTAACAATTCCTTATTCATCAACTGCCGATGATGGGATTGACGGCATTGGGGTTGAGTGAGACTGC
>JABASD010001080.1:0-48387 GCA_019776165.1 Pogonognathellus flavescens | reverse complement strand
AAAAGTAGGGAACTAAGACTTTACAGACAGTACGATGTTTATTTGTAAGTGCCTACACTGTATCCAATAACCACATTAAAAATTATTGCTCTGCACTGTTGTCCTACTTCTTTTATATCGCACTTATACAAAATCCCTTTGGATTTTCCAATTTGCAAATAAATGGCACATGAACATGAGCAAGCAGAGGCACTACCATATATATTATCAAACTATTTTGATTACATCGTCACGTTGACTGTGTGTGTGCAAGTGCAAATTGACGAAAAGATAAAACTTGCTGTCAATATACTTTTAAAACTGAATATCGTATCGTATTACAGTTACAACTTCGTACATAACGCACGTCCTTGCTAATTGTTTTGCTCATTCCAGTAATCTATTCTGTTTACGAGGCACTTTTGCTAATAATGACACACAACCTCTTTAGAGCACTGGAATCCCTGGATTAGCTTTACAAACGTATAATTATGTATGTACTCTGATTGAATGTGTATAAACACAAACTTGTACTTATTTAAGTACATTACATACTAACTCACATTTATTACTCTAGTAATACTCTTTTGCATTTAGTGTGTTGATAATATTCAGGCACTTGTTGTGTTATGTCAATTTGTATATTTACTTATAGACACACATGTCAAATAATAATAATATACTTCCTTTGAGCAACTTGTCTTTAAAAATTATCTATACCGATTGCCCAACAAGTATAGATATAATATTCTAAAAAGTGTTTTGCAATTTGAAACTAAAACCATTAAAGTTCAAATGAATCACGAAGTGTTTTTTAAAATGTACAGAGATAAACAAAAATTAATCATAAAGCAGAACTTGTATATAGAATGAGAGAGAGAGAGAGAGAAAGACTTGTCATGTAAACTTAAGAACCTTACTAATAATACAATACAGTAGTGAATTTAAATTAAATGCAAGTGAGTAGTATAAAACGTAGGTTCTCGTATTTCTTCTGTGTACATAATGTACAGAGTAATAATATATCGTAGTATGTTTACATTACTTATAGTATACCACCACAACAGTCGTAGTTTGTATGTACCTACATTTCTATTGTACTATCTATGTACTCATTGTATACGCACATATATAGATTCACATATTCACAACATGGGTAAGCCATAAGCTAAAAACTGTAAGCATACATATAGAAGAGTGGAAGAATTTATATTACGCCTCTGTTGATAGGGCTAAGAAATCTCTGTGCATACAGCTTTTTATTGTGATATTCTGAATGAAAGTTTGCTTGAAGGTTACACCTGCATATTTAAAGCAAGTACCTTTAAATTGTAGCCATGATTCTCAACCACATTCTCATATGAACCGAATACATGTAATTCTGTCGTTGTAGTTGTAGCTTCTGAGACAGAACACCTTTGTATGTCATCTCTTCTGCAATCTCGTCTGTCTGTACTACTGCTAGCTCGTCCAAACAACGACATAGTAACTGTAAAGTTTAAAGCTTTCGTTAAGGAACCGCCTTGTCAATAATACACTCGCTTAAAAACATCTTTTAGCTTATTTTATACATCTCATTCATTCTACCCTGCAATAGCAAGAGTTAAATTTAATTTGATAAGGGAATATATTGCGCATCAGTTTTTGCTGCATGAATATGTTATGGTTAGTAGTATAGTAGTGTGAAAACCCAGTAATATTATTATTAGTTTTCTCATACAATTAAGTATAATGAACATATGAACGTTTAAAACTCAGTTAGTGGGCATGTGTGTAAGTAGTGCAAATTAATAATAATTGTATATGAACCGCAGTTTACACATATTAGTGTATATGATATATATGTAGATATACGCATGTAATTATAAAACTAAATTAACATTTATGCCTATTTGTATGAGAAACTGACAGACAGAACAAAGCATTCTTTATTTTCCAGAGTGGGAAGTGAATTTTATGAAAAAAGTACTTATTACCCAATCACACAGTTGGCAATGATAACAAAGGTTAAGGCTAAAAATTTACAAACACTAAAAAAGTTTTTATGAACATGTCGCAAGGCAGATTCACTGGAAATTCTTTATGACTCATGAAACCAACACATAGCACAAAGCATTAAACTTGTAGTTTATAAACATTTGCAACATACAATGTACATTAATGAATAAATATTCTTGCATGAATTGTAGGTTGATTAAGAAAGGACAAATGATGAAAACCAGAAGTACAAACTTTGTAGTTATATGTTAAAAATTACGGTTTACCTGAAATACTGATATTAGAAATATTTCTTTAGGTAATTCATCAGCAAAGAAAAACAATGTCAAAGCTTGAAAGATTAATAATTATAGGGCCGTATTAGTGAATTTTACATACAATTTGTAATAGTCTAAATGCTAACTGCAGTTTAAATAATTTTAATTGTTGGAACACCTTTGTAATTCCTTATTTTCATATAATTACCATGTTTTTAAGCAGTTTTAACCTAGGAGAAGCATGAGAATATAATAATATTACGTAGTCTAATATGTAATACCTACATTAATATAGTACCTAAAATAACTAAACTTTCTGCTCTGTATAAGTTTCATAGTAATTGCTATATAAGTGGCATATGATGCCATGTCATTCAGACGCGAATTGAGTCAATTATTAAAGCTATAAAAGATAAAAGGGTAATAATATTACATATTATTATTAACTCTCCAGCATAGGGTATGAAAAATTCGTTCTTATTAAAACATTAAAGCGCATATTATTTTTCAAGCTAAATTTGCAGATGTAGTAGAATTAACAATAAATGCCGTAATTAATATAAGTAGAAGATTGAATGATGTCTCATCGCTAAACGTATGAAATGAAACACTGCAAGTCGTATATACATATAATAGTAAGTAAAGTAACAGTTATATAAATAGTACATAGCATGATTATGATAATTCATGTAATTTCTTGTAATTTTATACCCTTACTTACTTCGGTGCATATTGAAAATTCATGCGATCCACTTACTTACTTGCTTCGTTTTGTTAATGGGTTCAAGATTCAATCAACTCTATGATGGTACTTGTGCATTTTATTTTTATTACATGAAAGAAAAATCTAATCATACCGTATGAAGCGAATATCTAGAAGAGTATCTCGTCACGATGCAGCGGATAGTTTTGCATATAGGTACGTAGATATATATTTTGTTGCAAAAGGCTTCAGTTTCTCATAAGTATCGCATAAGTATATACAGTTTCACATTAAGTGCCAAAAATTAATTGATATTGATTGTAGTAGTAATTAAATACGTTGATGTTATAACTAGATCCGTCTAGTTTAGATAGTTGGTGCAGTGTAGAAGTAGAAGGATATGATTGAATTGAATTGTAATTTTAATTGTGTTCTGCCAAGGAGATTCATAAGAGGCAAAGACTCGACAACACACAACCTTCCGAGCCATAAGGAGAACAACTTGTGCCAACCATGTGGCGCATAAAGCAAAAAGCCGGATTGCAGAATGTGCCTAGTCCACTGAGAGAACACTACTGCAGGTCTTTTGCTCCAAGTACATGTAAAAGTGCCAATTATCCAACCCACGTACGTAAATACTTTTCTTTTTATCGTTATTTCCTATATTAAACTTCACGCATACAGAAAACTGTCAATTTTGTTTGTTCTTCAAACAATAGGCAATAGAATAGTACCATTCAGCAATCGCCACGTAATTTAATTACTACTGCAAAATTCACTGGAAAATTTATCTTCACATTTGTTTACATTATCCATATACAAAAACACGGAAGAACTTTTACGATATATATTGTTACACGAAAGTTGAAACACGTTGATTTGATATAATCTTTAGAGCTTTATCGTAGAGTAGTAATTTTTAGCGAAGATCCTTTTATAAATCACATGCTATGATATACAAGTGTACCAGAGTAGTAGAACACTTTTAAAGTGAATATATTTGAGGATATTGATATTGAAACTCAATTTGTAAAGTTATAATTCACACTTGCAAATTTAGATACGATAATTTCATAATAAGTTCTTTTATGGAATTAGTTTTAAAACTTCTCTTGTGTGGGAGTTCGCAAAAATTAGTATTTAATATATTATATCCGTTGTAATTTAACATCTTTATTTTGTTACTAATCAATTAGGTCCAGTCACATTACAGGAATTACAACCCAGTTAACATCTGCAAGTGAAAGTACAGCTGTTTAAAATATAAACTTTCTCCCTGACTTTCTTCGGGTAGTGAAAGCCAAGTGATGTCTTCAGAAACGAAAAAGGTAAGAATGTTTAAGTGGCTTCCTTTTTAAGTGCGCTTTCAGCTTTGTCGCTGTTAAATTGACGATTTGATTTTTAATGCACTTTGTAAGTTCAAAGTTACATCCACAAGTGTCTTATCTTATCACTGTAATCTCTAATTGCCTTTAAAAACTCGAGAGATTAATTTAGTAAATTTTCCTGTTTCAAAAAATAGTATTCCATGTATGGTGTGTTATAAAAAGTAGATGTGTGTAGGTAGTATGTTTTCATTCATACAACCTGTAGTAAAAAATAGTGTCAGATTGTCAGCTGGAGAAAATATGCTTTCTTTTCCCTTAAGGGACTTGAAAAAAGCACATTTTTAATTTATTACTTTATAGGGTGAAGGGTCTATCACAAGCTTAAGCTTGGTGTATGATACTTTAGAATGTAGTTGAAAAATTGTGTAATATTTTTTATACGTACGTGCGTTTTCTTTGTGCAGCAGCAGTGACTATGCGAAAATATTGCATGATATGGATTATGAGATGAAAGTACGTATGGGATATGAATAAAAATACATAGAGGCAAAGGTAATAGTGCGATGTAGCGGAAAAAATTATATAGACATCAATAGAATTTATTCTGTTTGAGTTCATTTATTTCATTGGTTCGACGGAAAATGTACAGAAAGTAATATCAAAAGTTTCATTTTTGGTTTCGTGTTTGAATCCCAGTGTATACTCATTGAAAATCTGTTACTCTGTGAATAATATTTCACAACGTCTGTGGGACAGTGTAAATTTCATGTATTTATCTTTTAATGTACAAAGGTTGCAGTAATCAAGTAACATTTGTATACAATGCAACACTTAAATTAATTAAATTATTACCTACGCTAATAATATACCTATAGTCAGTAAGTCCAAGGCAAAGTTACATATCAAGGTATATAATCATATAAAACTGACGTGAAACAAAAGAGACTGCTTTTCAGAGATACATAAGGTACTATATTTTATCAATAAGATGACAATGACAACATCAAAGTTAATGAAGAAGACAAAAAATCAATCGTATTCACAACACAATTATTGACACAAAATATTATTTATGTCGGTAACAAACACTGCTAACTGAAATTAAGTACATTGTCGGTTGGATCTGACTTTCACATAAATAGTAGTAGACAATGAAAACAAAATAATACAATCGAAAACCGTTTTAGGCTTGGCAACATTATAAATTGTAGCTTCAGTTCTGTCTTAACAATATTTCCTGTATTTTATATTATTATTATGGTAAATGATTTCATTTCGAAAGACACTACCCGCAGACTTCTTATCCTATAGTTGAATAGAACATTATAGTTATTATGTAGAACAACCAAGGTGAAAATATTTTGCGTGCAATTTTTAACAAGTATGCATATAATTAAGGTAGTAGTACAAACGTATAGTCAAATTTGCATACCTATAGTATAGATACACGTAATACAAATGTGTGTGCACAATGCATGCACAAAATACAGTAACAGTAAACAAATTATAATTATTATTACTCTTAACTTACACTTACACTGATTAATTAAAAAAGTAATAATAATACAGAGCTGTAAAAGTATTTTGTCATATTATTGCCACTTTTCTTCATTGCATTAGATTACAAGAACAATACAGTATACGTATTTTTATGTATAGTAAACACACACCACATCACAATATAGTCAACGACCAATCTCATTACTTAATAATAAGCTATCCAACTTAAACTATTCTTATAGTAGTAAGTTTACTAACAAAAACAAACACAACCTAAAAACAGCCAAGTGTGTACAAATACAAAAAATGCAATTAACTTAGGATATCTTTAGCCATGCAGAAATTCTCTTCATATAAATTATTCAGTTAGACAAATCATCACTGACCATAATCAACAGATTTAAATACAAAATTTCTTGTAAATACACAATCAGTATAGGTACAAGTCTTAATTAACATTATGGAAGCAAATTGACATCATTTTGTTGTAAATTTTTTAGTCTAGTTATACTGCATTATTTTAAAATTCTATGTGAATTCGTACTTTCCTTCATGCGGTTTTCACTCTTCAAGCTACCTAAATGCCTTTTTCCCGTATCATAAATAAAGCTAAAGCTATATAGTTAAGTATCATGTCGATTTGTATGTATGTGGTATAATAATAGTATTATATTATTTGTATTACAGAAGTAAAGGCTTTCACACCGCCACGATGTATCCTTGTATACATGACAGACTAACATTTTACACATACTACTACATGTACAGTACACAATTTAATTAGCAATTAAATTAAATTAAAGATATAGCATACAGGTAGTAGGTAGTTTCTTCTCGTAGTATATTATTAATACAGGCCACGACAGTTTTACTCTCAATTTAATTAATTAATTAGTAATAAACTAACTATATGTAGTCTGTATGTCTTGTATGTATATAATACTTATCAAATAAGACTGATTGGACCGTAACTTTTAATTTACATTTTTATGCATACAATATTATACTATACCAGTCATAAATAAGTGCAGATTGTGTTTAGTATAATATTTTTATACACTAGCTACACTATAGTAATAATTTATTTCTTCAGTGTAGCTGAGACATTGAGACAGTAATATAATATAAAGAAAAATAAAATTACTATCAATCACACATAGCTAAAGCTATAACAGGCATATTTCATGTACCTTTAAACAAATTTTTGAAGTTAACATTGGAAAATTATTCTCTTTGATCAAAATATTTAACGTATTGTACAAAATCATTTTTTTGCCAAAATTTGAGACTCGAGATGTTTATTTGAATTTGCACAGACCTATCGTAAATAAATAGTACACAAAACTTTCTATTTCAACAAAACACTCATTCCATTTTGCCTTATTACTAATTCAGAGCAGTCGACATGATTATTAAAGATAATATGTTAAAACACAGTAAACATACCAAAGGAGCACTCTCAAGTATAAATTGCAATGAACAGCATAGTAATAATGACCTTATAGTACTATTACAATATTACATGCGATTATATAAATATAAAGTATATTGCTAGAATATATAAATTAAAGAGTTTCACATTCGTTGCGATTGTTAATTGCATCAAGTTCAGCCCTTCAGTTCTGCTGCTAGTATTTATTTATTATTCTGATATCGTTTTATTGTATTGTTTTGGGTATAGGTAGTATTCGTATAAATTATTGTGTCTCTCTTACGAGTGTGTATATATAATTATTTTATATGATTCTTCTGTTATTAGTGTCATATCTAATTTATTTCATTCGATCTACACAGAGTAGTTTTTATGAAGTACCTCTACAGTGAACCAGAAGGCAAACATTCTTTGTAATTCATGTTTACTCTTGTTTTTTGATTACATTAGGTGGTTATTAATAAAATTACCCTATTATTACCAATCTCCTCTAACTAATCACCTTATTCATACTTTCTAATAATGCAGTGCTATGTTTACACACAACAAACTATTCGCATCGTAGTCGTACAATAGGAAAATGTCAATTGATGGTTCTGTCTGTAGTAGTTAAGTAACCGTATTCATTTCTCCTCGAGACTCCTCTTTGTCAGTTAGAAGTAATGAAAAGTTATCTTTTAGTATGTGTATGTATTATTATAGCTTGTTTATTTACCAACTAACACTTCGGTGTAGTGTCAGAGGAATACCTAAGTATAAATGCAAAACGAGTATTCAGCAATACATTATTGTATATTTGTAAATAACTTCTAGTATATAAAGTATGTTCGTCATGCAGTGTTATTATTACTGAATTCGTTGTAAAATATTTATCATGCTCCACCAAAACTAAATAGCAATGTTTTCAGAAAAATCAGCAAGGTAGTCTCGTAAAAATAACAATTGCAAAAAAATTACAAGTACCTGACCTACATGACACAGCTAACAAAGTATAAATAATTCTCTTTATACTTACAATTATAGGTATAGGTAGAATAATGTATACCTGACATAAATGGCAGTAGAAATCGAAATCAATTTAATGTAGGTATTATCAGCAAAAAGACTATCATTAATTCCCCATACTGCACGAGCAAATCTTTTCTTTAACCGATATGACTTTGATTTGAACGATACATCTACACTACAGTCTCACTGAAATTATATAGGAGCGTATATACAGTCAAAAAGAAGACTGATCATTCTCTACGTAAATAAGTATTCCAAATCTAAAGTGAACAGAAATGCGTCTCAAGTGACAAATTGGCATTCGTAGAGTCAGAATCGTATTACAGTATTTTAGCATGCTATAAATCTACACACAGTACACTTATATCAGATTTCATCTAACTTTGAGAAATGATACTTGTAGATAATGTCATGCATAATATTAGGTACAAGGAAGAATTAACTACATCATACACGTACAATACTTTCATACAAAAAAGCAAGTAATGGTACTTTGGTACAGATAGTAATAATAACAAGCTGCTGCACATTAAAATTGTCAATATTATAATCTATGTACGGTATTGGTATATTTTCTATGCAATACTACATTAGTATAGTGCAGTAGTTATAAGACAAGTTACCATACCACAGGCCTAAATGAAAGATTTGGAACATACCTCACTTGTATGTAGTCATAATTGTAGACCGTCTTTCTCTCGAAGATAATAATAAGTACAGTGTCATATTATCATAAGGCATTTCAAAGCATTTTGATCAAGACACGTGCATAGGAAGTTGTTTTGTGTTGAGTGTTTGTACCTCTAGTATGTATCTGTATATATTAATGTAAGAAAAACAGTAGTCCGAAGGTAATTACGTACTATTAAATTTAAAAGCTATTTAACACAAGATACGACACAAACTTTGTCTCATCAGTATTACAATCAGTGTCCATGAACCGTGCCTTTTCATTTTCACGACAGAATTGCCTGTTTCAGTCTTTTAATCGCACTCGAATTTAATTTGCACAAGTCAAAGTCGAATGTAGCTCCGTTATCTATCGTCCAAGAGTCTCTTCCACAAGACTCGACTATATCAACAATTTCTTGTAACTTGATCGGGTCTTCTGTGGAAGCGATTTTGGCATGTAGCTCTCGAAGCAGTTTCATTTCCGCAGTAATACTTCCGGCAACACCAGCATGACTTAAATTACTACTGCTGCTACTTCCAGTAGTAGTGCTGACTCCATAAGGGACTCCGTTTCCATTGTTGTTTCCACTATCAATTCCATTCTCGTTACTACTATCAGTACTTGCACTGTTCACACCTTCACTGTAACTGCCGATGATTCCATTGGTAATTGTCGAGGCACTTTCACTCTCTTCTTCGTCTACTTCTGAAAAAGAGTCGGAGGATGAGACAGTGTCGGATTCCACTGTGTCCTCTTCGATATCATTATCATTGTCGATATCGTTATCATTTTCATTTTCGATTTCATTCTCGTTATCATTGTCGTTCTCGTTGTCATTGTCTTCTTCCTCTTCTTCGGGGTCGTCTTTCACGTGGATATCATGACGGTGGTAGTTATGCAGAAGTTCACGCTCACGTTCCTTTTCACGCTCTCTCTCAATTCTTTCCCGCTCCTTTTCTCTTTCACGTTCTGCTTTAGAGCTCTTGGAACTTTTGTGAGAGCTAGAAGAATGATTCCCACTTTTATTGTGGTGGTGATGATGACCACTAGATTTCCCGGACTTTGACTTCTTCGTACTTACAACTTCTGCTGCTGGAGATGAGGATGAGTTCGAGGAAGAGAAACTCTCGGAGGGAGTATAATGCCTATGATGATGATGACTTTTCTTGGAACTGGTTTTAATGGGAGATGAAGGAGATACAGCGGAAGAAATGTCTTCACTACTTACAACTTTATTTTTAGAATGTTTTTCGTGTGAATGCGATGATGAATGTCTGTGTTTACTTTTCGATTTCTTTTCCCGGTAATCACCGTTGCTGCTGCTTGATACTGGAATTGATTTGTCATAAGCAACCTTTTTACATGGAGGCTCTGCTGCTGATGATGAATGACCGGAAGATTTTTTTCGTTTTGAAGTGGAACTTGTGCCACCTCCTATGTCGTTTGTGGAAGATGAGGATGAAGCTGAACTGGGAGAAGGAGATAGAACAGAGGCAATAGCTGGACTTCGACTTTTACTTTTGCTCTTTTTCGATCTTTTTCTGTCTTTCGATGAGGATGAGGAGGATGAGAAAGAAGCGGGAGATTTCTTTTGAGATGGTTGAGGTGTATCAGGCAGGCTATCCAATTCATAATCAGAATTCATGGCACTTGGAGATCCTTCCGAGGAAGAACTAGACGAGCTACTTGAGGAAATGGGACTTAAATTTTGTTTTTCACTCTTATGAGAATCTCGATGACGGTCGCGATCCCGACTTCTACCTCGGTTTCTATTAATAAAAAATAAAGGTTATATTCAGTATTCAGAATTTCAGATATGTAAAAACATTTATGGTTTAGTAAGCATTTATATTCCCCAACTTTTAGGAATTTCTAAGAAACACGAACTTGATGTTCAAAAAACTTCACAGATTCAAAGACGATTTCATGTGAGATTATGCTAATAAATAGTTTGGACTTATTCTTGAAAGACGTTTGTATACCGATTTTACCATATCAAAAATGAATAAAAGATTATAAGTACCTCGAGGTTCGATCCCTGTCTCGGTCGCGGTCTCTGTCATGTTTCGAAGATGACGATTTATGTTTATGAGATGTGTGTTCAGGACGTTCTGGTTTAGCGAGGACCATATCATCAAGGTCCATTTTCCCCACGGAACCACTTCCATTGATACCACTCTTAGATTTGGATGAACTTTTCTCTGACTTAGACTTTGGATTCGAAGGCTGAGGAGAATCTTGAAAATTAGCATCCGACTTTTTGGCTTTCTTTGGAACGGAAGTATTATTGGGTGGTAGCATATTTTTGGAAGAGCCTTTCTCAGATTTTTTTTCTGAGCCAGATTTGCTGGAAGATAGGGACTTAGAGGTGGAAGATTTAGAGGAAGTGTTGCTGATGTTCTCCACTGAAAGGGGCGATTTAGAAGAATGCTTCGAAGACGAAGACTTGTCACTTTTTTTACTACTAACCTTTTCCGGTTTTTCAGGCTTTTCTTTCGGTGTTGGCTTTTCCTTTCCATTTTTAGCCGGAACTATAGTCGGTATGGCGCTACTAAATGATTGAGAACTTAATGAATTATTCGAAGAACGTTTGATGGGAGTACCAAATAGGGTTTCAAATGAGTTTTTTGGCGAGGCTTTTGCAGCTGATGCAGAATTAGAAGGTTTTGATTTGCCTCCACCACCGGAATGTGAAGAAGATCCTCCACTACTTGAACCTGTTCCACTGGAAGAAGTTGTGCTGTGATTTCCCGATATAGATCCCGATATAGCTTTTTCATAATTGTGATTAGACTTCTCCAGAATCGTTCCTCCGCCTTTGAACAACTTTTTGGCAAACTCATCACTAGGGAAATTAAATATTAGTTTCTCTTTCCTACTAGGATTGATAGGCGGTCCCGTCGATTGCAAATACAAGTCGTATTGAAAATCAGCCTTTCTTGGATCCTCTTTATTTCTGAATACAACCTGTTAAGAATAATAATCATTTACAACATTGTTCGACCGTGCAACGTAATGCAATTAGTTCGGAAGACTACTTGCAAGTAATATTATTCGGTTTTAATAGTTTACCTCAATATTGAGAATAAATCCTGCATAACCAGATTCTTTGACAGAATAGGGAGGTTCTTTGACCACTGTAAATATTAAATATAAATATTATCATCATATATCTTGTAGGTGATTTCCACTTATATAGATCTATTCTATACGCTTACCTCTTCTGGGTTTAAGGAAGGACTCGTGTAAATTAAATATGACACGGTCCACAAACGCTTGGATATTTCCTTGGTCTCCTTTGACATATACTTCCCAGTCATGTGTGTAACCTTCTTTGGTTTCATTTTCTCGGATGACGGCTCGGTGACCAAGAATAAGCTCCACAAGAACTTTCTGTAATTAAACACACACATTGAAATTACATTACTTAATACAAATCAAATAACACCCCAAGAAAATTACACCAATATTAATGTATTTACAAATCTTGCAATCATCTTACCATTTTATGATGATGTAGACCGATTGATTGTCTGGTCACGTAATGAATTACCGTAGCATCACTGATCACAACACTGAACACGTTATTACGTACTGGTGCCAAAAACACTAACAATATTTTGAATCGTAGCTCCACAGATTACTAATAAACCTGTGGATAAATTAGATATCATATCCACTCTCCTATCCATCAGTAAATACAAAGTATATTATATCTTGAAAGCCAAAATGGATTTGTTGGTAATAATTTTCAATTGCCACCAAAGGTCAAACAGAAAAAAATAGAAAATCTCTCTAAATATCACAACATAGTTGAACCACTACTTATACTTCCACAACTACTTCCACAAATTCAATTAACATTAGCACTAACACCACTCTTCTTCCTATTTGACGCTCTCATCGTGGTAATCGCGTATGATGACTAACATGAACATCCTCATAATTTGCAACAACGAAAGAAAGAACGGTCTCCGCGTATATTATGATTATTATAAATATTTCCCACAAGAACTCCCACTCCGATCCGCTGAAGAAACGTGCAAAATAAACATTTTACCACCACTGCTCCTACCACTACCACCACCGAGAGGAGACTTTATCTATATACCTTTGCCTTTATATAGGTTAAATGTATATTTACCTTTTTAGCACTACTAATATAAATATTTCCTTCAGTTCCCTCAACTGATACCGATCTTGATATTATATTTATATGTACACATCGATTATTATATACCTAACACGGAACACATAATAAAACTACACAGAGTTCTTGAATTTGTTACATAGTTATACATTTACATGTTACATCGCTTGAGTTAACTCCGAAGAAGACGTACTTACATATACACACTACTCTTAATAGAAGTTCTTTAGCTAAGTAAGAAGAAGACGTCGAAGAAGAAGCGTTAACCGATATTCTTTGCGTTTCGACATGCCGTCACTCAATAGTCACCAGCACACATTATTATACGAAATACGACGAGTAGCAGTCAAAGTCACTTCTCTCTCAAACTACTAAATTCTATGTATGTGTAGCAAAAGACAAGACACTACGATCTTTCTCAGACTTTTAGAACACACACACACCAAACACACACACACATAGGATTACTCGTAAGTATGTAATGTTCTAAGTAATAGACAAAATTGCAAACACATAGAGAATTTGTGTCTATGTGTCTGTATGTGCCTTTACTATATCTGTGTGTGACTGTGACCATAGTACACATACACACAGGATACACATAGAAGAAGAGTTCATTTCAGGCTGATATTAGTTTAGATTGAGCCGCTGCGCTATAGTTGTTGAGAGAGATGGGCTTTTGGCAGCGGCGCTCTGAGAATAATGCAACTTCAACAGTACTAAAACTTTTAGAGTCTACAGATAGAGAGATACTTTTTCTATCTTCTCCTATCCTTTTGTATATATGTCCAACATATCCATATCCATTATTATGGAAATGGAAATGCTCTTTCATGCCCTCCTCGACTCGGTAAAACTCAACCAAGGCAAAAGCACGTAAAGCAAACTAAGCTAATACATTGTATGAATGCAAAGACACAAAGTCAAACCGTGTGGACTTTTGTACGTACATAGTATGTACTAGATAAACCTTATATAAGTATATAAGGATATATCTAGTGGATATTCTCTATATGAACATAGAGAGACATATATACATACATATACAATGCTCTAACTAATGTATGTCGACGAGAACGAGACGAAGCTCTAAAGCGAGGAGTGAGAAACATTATTTCTGCTTACACACCTACCTACTGTGTAACTATTACCTAGATATATACTGACGTACATATATATGTATACTTATATACATACAAATTACAATGTATGTGCACAAGTATACAAGTGGTACATGTATATAAGGTATTAGGGATTCATCTTTAACTTATTCTCTCTCTCTCTCCCTGTTCATGTTCATTACTTTACTTACAATGTACCAGAGCGTGTACTATGCAATAGTAGTCTCCGTCTTTACTTTGGCTGGTAGCTTTACTTATATAACTTTGTATTTCTACACAGGGAATGTCGTTTGGATTGAAGTATATGATTATGAAGTTTACTTTTACTACGTCGTGTGTATACTAGGTATATGGTGCTATGTATATGTGTGTGCCCTAATAGTAATTGTAAGTAACCAGGCTAGAAAGAGACCTGGAGAGTCAAACCGTGCATTAGAGACAGAGTATAATATAAGTCTGTGTTAACCACTATGCCAAAAGACTCACACTCAATGGCTCAATGGTCTGTTTCCCCTGTGTCGAAGAGGTAAGTAAGAGAGACGAAGACTGTAGAGCCGTTTTCAGAGTAGCCGTCATATCGTATTCGTCATGTTGTTAAGTATTTACAACAGCAGCAAAAGCACAGGAAGATCGATGACGATGGGAAGCACAAGAATTACTCACGAAATGAAATGCCAATGCTATTTGTACTTTGTAGTACAAAGTAGTTATAATATTTCCATGTGTACATGTTTATGCTATTTGTATACACATACAAATAATATATTTATAAATACTGCTTGTATTTACTTAAGTAGTTTAATATTATATTTACCTATATATCGCAAATCCTATGGTAGGTATATTTATTATGTATAGTGTATCTGTAGGTAGGCGGAATAATAAAATCTGATTATTAAATTTAAGCAAGAGAAGGAGACTGCGACTGAGAGACAGAGACGGCTAAAAATATGTAATGGAGTTATGAGAATAGTGTGTCGAATTCTCCATGCTTTGAATTTAATACATACATTATCCAGCGAAGGTTAAACATAAATTCCCTCAAATCCAGTAGTAGTATAGTGCTACTAGAACATCTCATGTATATGTATATAGATACTCGAGGAATAATAGGTAATCCCATTATTGTGATCTTATTTAGGAGATCGTATCTTATTCATGCATTATCATATTATATGCTTGGAGCCGGTGTGAGCGTGCATTTATCTATACGCAAATTATGTACAAGAATGAAGATAATATTTGTTACAATCCGATTGTAAACGAATTACAGAATATTATCATGGTGTTTAATGTACATATTGCGTATAGCAGTAGTAGGAGTTCGTTGTGTGTGTGTGTGAGGATTATAATGGTGCATAATAATAATAGGTAGGTTAGGTAGTAGTAGGTAAATCAAATATTATTGAAACTTAAAGTGTGTAAAGTGTAAGTGTAAGTATACCACATATCTCTGTGCAACTCGAGCTAAACAATGTAAAGCTAAATATGTACAATTTATTTATACCTAAAGGAAAAGTTACGTATATGGTGGATTGTATATAGTTGATAATATTATAATGGTATTGTAGATATATTTTTCCGCTGCAGTTACTTACGATGCGCAACGAAGCATTGCATTGTATCAGTTTAATGGTGATTAAGCCCGTTGGGTACATAAAATAGTATCCACATGCTCCATACTTCATAGTCTTAAATATTACATGTTAATCGCTTGAATAGGATGTGGAACACTCGTCTTTTTCGCGACTTTATGTATGTACCTATCAAATATTCGTAAAAGGGCTGGCTGTATTATGCATTTCGTACTGCATTACTTATTATGAGCTTTAGGCAAAGGCAACAAGGCATTTTTCAACTATGACTTATCCAAAACTGTCCAAGGAACAGCACAGGAATAATAAAAATGAACCTAGAGAACACCTACCTTTGGCTCTAGCTGTATGTATCATATATGTACCTATATGTTGTGAATTAAGTTCTCTTTTGAGTGTAAAAGTATAGGGCAGAAGGATCAGGCTTCACTATCACTTTAACTAACACATCCTACGTTTCACATTACATCTCTCTCTCTCTCTTAAGGAATGTGTGCAGTATAATTGATAATATTCTTATATCCTGCTTGTCCTAGACAATTTTGTGTGTTTGCGTGTGTTGCATTTGCTTTATGGACTGTCGTGTGCACTTTTACATTATGAGACGTATACACAGACATTTTTATTGCTAGCGCCTACCTTAGGTACTTACTTACTTAGACGACTTGATTTTACATACGTATATACACAGTCTCTGTTCTGTGTACATAAAATGTAATGTATCTGCAGTTGAACTAGTACGAATGTTTAACAATGCACAAACTGAACTGACGTGCATGCAATTACCACAATGATAAAATAGTTTAAGCTTACATTATACCGAGAAAATTGATAGACATCATATTATTTACTTTGGTATTATGAACTACAGAACTACTCGACAGAATTGCACAACGAGACACGGATGTAAACATTCAATAGCACTCTCCGAGTCTGTATAACCACTGCCACACGTATAAAAACATGTTCTTACTTTACATAAAAGCTTTACTTGTAAATTTATACACACTGTAATGTATTTTATACTTCGTGTGCTAAAAATTCCTTGTCCAGACAAACAAAATTAAAGCATGTACATTACCATTACCTAAATGTAAGTATAGTACATTTTATAAGAGTTTTAGGTGTTACATGTAATTCGACTTGCCTATAAGTAAGTAAATAAGTGAAACAATAAAGAAAGACGTATGTACATGCATTAGGTATGAAGCATAACATGCCATTGCATTTTATGTGTAGTATTGCAATTTGAAACCGCTGCTTCTACTGGCAGACTTGGGCTTGACACTTATTATTATGACGGAGGATGTCATTAGGCCGTAAAAGAACTTTAAAGTCATTGCCAAGGTTGCTGTGTGCCAACAAAGCATTGGATCCAATTCAATGGACGTCTCTCTGATATACAACACTATTCTTTCCAACTATTAGTATGTGAGACTTATTATTTACATTAGTATCATGTGCACAAAAGAAAAGACTGATTGAATGATTGTGTGTGTGGATGTGTATGTTATATAAAGTGGCACATGTAGTATTATATTGTCCTTATAGGCTTATAAGCTGAGACTTATGCATTTGCTATGTAAACAAATCAATCAAATCAATCTAAATACATACATTAGACCATAATAGCAAGTTTAGCAACTTGTAATTTAAGTACGATACTGCTAAACTTGTTTGTGCTTTGAACGGGCACTTGTTATTGACAAATTCAAGTCGTATAAGTATATAGTAGTAGTGTAGTGTTATACTGATGACAGATTGGATTGCTTACTGCCTTTATCTAAATATGTACAATCTGCGACACTCTGTGACTTTTATAATGATGTTGTGTATCCTTTGATTTAATAGTTTGCATTAAACCGACAGCCATGCAGTACAGTGTATGTATTTATATGTGTACAGACATTTTTTTAGGTATACAACTAATAACTACAAAATATTTATTTGCAAATGTGGATAAACACATTACATAGCAACTCTTTATACGGTGTTCGCGGAAAATATTGCACAATGTTACATGCAAAAAATTACATGAAATACTCCTACAGAATGCATTATGTTTGCTTGTAAACTTTTATATTTATAGTAATGGTAATCCGCCCAAATATAAACTTTCTGTTTAATAGTCTCTCATTATAAATTGCAAAAAACAAAAGCAGGGACGATATAGAAAAGTTTTATACACATACAAATGATATTCATGAGTTGGGAGTTAGAGAAGTTACTTCACATTACATTGACGTAATATTTTTCAATGTTATATACATTGAGGTATGTCGCTTGTGAGGCATGACATAAAAAGAATATTTTATTATTTACTTAGTAGGTGGAAGTCGCAATCGTTTGTTCATCGGTGCATGTGTAACTATAACTATGCAGTATCCACCTACGCCAAACTGTAAAGTATTGCTTAGTTATATTGATTCCATACATGTAACATTGCTACTGAATAATAAATTAGTCTTCTATTTCCTATGTGGAACTTTATGCATGTCTGAGTAATATGTGTTTACGAAATCATGACCTACGCCATTTCAAACACTGAACTAACGACGTCGGTGGGTGCTATACAATAAAGGGACAAAAGAAAATTAATTGGCAAGTGCAATGCAATATTTTTAATACAACTCATTTAAGTGTGAAATTAAACACTTTGAAGTACTGTACCTACCAATCAAAAGTTTTGTATTAACTTTTAATGAAAGGACATTAAAGAAAGGAATAATACACGCTTTGTTGGACAGTATGAGAACTTTACATGCATACAAAGTGAAATTCCCTTCTATAGAAAAGAGATGTAATAATATAAGTATGTGATATATCAGTACATACATATATAACGTGTAAAATGTAATTGATGCATGTGTGACTTTTGCATGGTGTTTGTATAATGTTTTTGTGTAAGTGTGTGGGTTGCTTGCTGTTGTTTTTCAAAGAAGGTACATAAATGATGATATAATTGTTATTGTGTGTTAATTCTAAATTCTTGTAATTAATTTATTTGTTTATCTGTTGCAGATGCCTGTGATAGGTTTAATTGGTGGATCTGGACTGGACAATCCAGATATTTTGGAAGATAGACGGGAGGAATTCGTCGAAACAATTTATGGGAAACCGTCCGATTGTCTTATTCATGGGAAAATTGATGGTGTTCAGTGTGTTCTTTTAGCAAGACACGGAAGAAAACATAATATTTCTCCCACAAATGTTAACTACAGGTGAATAGAAATATTTATTGTTATGTGAGTAAGCATAGTGTGAAATGACCTTCCTGCTGCTGCTCTTAAGAATATTGATGCACCTACATTTTTCTCAGGAAGAGATATTGTTAAAGTGACTTTATTTGTTAATATTATTCAGGGCTAATGTTTACGCTCTTAAGGAAGCCGGATGTACACACATCTTGGCATCTACCGCGTGTGGTTCATTGAAAGAAGAAGTTCGTCCAGGGGATTTAGTGATATTGGATTCCTTTATTGACCGCACCACAAGGCGTGAACAAACATTTTTTGATGGAATAACACCTGGTGCTCCTAAAGGAATTTGTCATGTACCAATGGACAATCCGTATCACACAGCTACAAGAAATATACTTTTGGAAACTGCGAAAGAACTTGGAATTCAATGTCATCCAACTGGGACTTGTGTGGTCATTGAAGGGCCTAGATTTTCTTCTAGGGCGGAAAGCAATGTTTATCGTTCTTGGGGTGCTTCTCTTGTCAACATGACAAGTGTTCCAGAGGTGCTGTGCATAATAATTTAGTATATGCATTTTTATGGTAAATATGTATAGTATATTTTTTACACTTAAGTCCAAGTTTTAATTTGTTGCACTGTATGTTAATTCATTTAGGTGGTACTCGCTAAAGAGATTGGAATTTGTTACGCAGCTGTAGCAATGGCTACAGATTACGACTGTTGGCGTGATGTGGGTGAAAAGGTTTGCGTTGAAAATGTTCTACAAGTTTTTAAGGAGAATGCAGTGAAAGTCACAAAGCTTTTTAAAAGCGTTGTTCCCAAGATTGCACAAGTGGACTGGACTGAAGAGATCGAATGTCTAAAAGTAATTAAGTAGCAATAATTATTTGTTTTCATTTTTTCTTCGAATTTGCATTTACATTAAATTATGTACCATAAATGATTATAATCGTTTGTTACATTACTTTTTTTGTCAATTTTTGCAGAAAGAAATCACGGGAAGCATTATGTAATCAATCAGTAATCCCTAACAGCATTTATTATTAGCATTTAGCAGGAGTCATAGGACAGTAAATACAATTTCAATACAAGTTACGAAGAAAACCAGCAGACCACAAATACAATTTTTAGCAAAAATACTGGACCAGCCTGAGTACTAAAAGACTAAACAAATGGAAATGGAAATAGATCTAAATGTACTTTTAGTGCAAACTCTGCAAGTGTTCTGCAATGTGTGTTCGCTTTGCTATTTTGGAGAAAAACTTGTTTTGTAAAATTATAAGAATTAAGATGCATAATAAATAAATTATGATAATGCTATATCATTCGTGTTTCTAAATGTGCTAATCATATTGAATTTTTAGTCCGGAAGAAACTTCGCATTTATTAATCACTTACATCATATTTATGTATTACTTATGTACGTAATAAGTACGTAAATAATTATAATTAATTTTTTTTGTATGTGACATAATTTTCATAATTTTTTTTTAGTTTTAGCAATTGTGGGAGTTAAAGTAGCATGTAATGCGCTTCGGCCTTCGGCACTTGTTCATTCAGAAAATCTTTGTTCAAGCATAATGCATGGAATTGATCATACCTACAACGAAGGACTAAATACTAGTAGCCTCTACAAGCGCCAAATAGGAACATAATCGTCCGAAAGTCAGAAAGAAAAAGATGTTGCTCTACTCTAAATAGTTTTTAACTGCTGAAGAATTAAATTATTTTAGGAAGAATTTGAAAAAGTCGCATTTCCGACAGTTAGGGGTAGGTCAGGGGATAAAATCACGACATGGAGAGTGTGTCAGAAGTAACAACAGAGGAAAGTGTCAACATTCCTGATGTTGAGCAAGAAAAGGGAATCAGCTTTCCAGAAGGTCAACTTGCCCAACTAGAAAAAATTGAAAATTTTCCAAAAGTTAAAGAAAACACTGGAATTTTTGCAGTTATGATTACAGAGGAAAATTTAAATGCTCCTGAGGGTGAGAAAGAAAACATTGGTAACTTCACTCAAGTTGAAGCAGAAGAAATAGAAAGCCGTCCACAAGAAGAAGGTATAATTAATAGTGTTTTAGAAATCGATAAGGAAAAAATAGAAAGTGTACCGGAAACGATCGAGAAAGAAAATGCTCCAGCAGTTGGTGAAGAGAAAATGGAAACTGTTACAGAAGTTGACTCATCTTCAGAAAAATTGGAAAATGTTCCAGAGGCTGACGAAGAAAAATTAGATATTGTTGCGGGCGTTAGTGTAGAAAAACTAGCATGTGTTCCAGAAGGACAGGTTGAAAACGAAGATATAATGAATGTGCCTTCCCTCGAAGACGCTGTTGAGGTGCCTGAGACGCGTAAAAAGTTTCCAAAGATGGGAATAGGAAAGAGAAATCGTGAAATTGTCCCCACAGCATGCACTTCTGTAGAAGTTTTTAAAACTCCCGAAGTACCAATTGCGAAGAAAAAAAGGAAAGTCTTGGAAGAAGATAAATACGCAATTGTAGGTTCAAATCTTATAATTATTACTTATTTCAAATTGACACGTCAAAATTGCTTAAGTTATTTATGTAAATAAACTATGCTTTGACTTAAACAATTTGGGTTTTAATTGTTTTTGTAGGAGTTAGAGAAAATTATTCAAAGAGACTACTTCCCGGACCTTGAGAAGCTGAAGGCACAAAACGCTTATTTAAATGCACTGGAAAACAACGACATTCATATGCTTAGAGAACTTTATTCTAAGTACAGTTTTGGAATGAAGTCACCTATACCTAATCGTAATCTATTGTTATTATTTTTTGTACTATTAACTTTATTGTTCATTATATTCTGTTATAAAATTATGCAAAACTCATTATAACCAATTGATTTTCTTTCACTTGATAACAATGTTCATTTCTTTACAGGCAATTTATTGGAGACACCGTCAACTTTTGAAACACCTTTAGGCCAAAGTAAGCAAACTCCAACAGTCAATCCTCAGCAAACGCCGACTCATTTACCTATGGAAAGTCCTAGCAGATCCTCTACAGCAGATGATGCTAACTCGGAGTCTGGAAAAAGCACAAAATCAAAGGGAGGAGCGAAAAATATGACCCTTAACACGTTTCTAGATACCTACACCAGTGAGGATAATCAGAGTTTCCAAGATATTATGGAAGAATCAGATCGGAAACATAAAATAAAGGTACATTGCAAACACACCAATATATATTTGTTTAGTGCATAATAAATGTCTTGTACCCGGATTTTGCAGAATGGTACCCGTAATTTGATTGTATTGTACGATTGTTCATATCTACAGATCACCAATAATTATCGATTTATTTTATTACAGTTTGCCTGGCTTTATGATGCGGAAAAAGACCACGCGGAGAAATTAAAGGCTTCATTAGCAGTGCCATCCATAGAGCAACAAGCTGAAGGCGCCGAGAAGCCATTAAACATCGATACATGGGGATATAAAAATCAAAACTACATCATGTATGTTCCTGATGGTAATTGACAGACATCAATGACTAGTAGTAATGTAAAATCAACATAAATGTGACTTGTTGTTTAACAATTTTTTTTTCTTTTTTCTTAAGGGGTGGCATTTACTCCTGAGGAACAAGTGCAGTTGGCAAAAAAGAAAGCAGAAGTTGTTTTCAAAAATACAAGGTTTAAGGAAACACCTTTTAAGGAACCAAATGTTCCTGATGCTGGAGGACCAGTGAAACCCATTTTTAAAAATCTAGAAGGAAGAATTGGTGTCGATGGAAAAGAAGTAGAAAACGAAACTCCGAAAGTAAATGGTTTCAGTTATGTTAGAACTCCCTCACCTACACCAGGTAATTTTGCCAAACCGAAGCATAATGTACTAGTAATAGTTAGTGGCATTGTAGAGAGTTATACACATATTTATGTGTTTATTATACATAGGTGTTAACGAGTCGCCGCTGATGACATGGGGTGAGATCGAAGGGACACCATTTCGATTAGATGGAGGAGATACACCCGTTCCAGTATACGATATCAAACCATTTCGTATGTTAGAACAATCAAAAAGGGAGAAAATTGCCATCGAACTTGCTGAGAAAGTCAGTCAGCGTTATCGAGACAAAAAGCAGAAGGCTATTGATGCAGCCAGAAGTCACCTTGGAACGTAAGTGACTTCAAATCTCATAATTTTCAGCAATTATTTTCGTAGATTTCATTAAAAGATTATTATATTATATTATTAAATTACTTTTTTATTATATTACAACATTTCTTCTTCTTGTGTTAATTTTCTAGCTTTAATTTATCTGAGTTTCATAATAAACATCAATATTCCCGTTGTTAAGATTCAATTCACCTTTCAACCTCTGTTTAACATATCATTGAGTAAATAATAAAACGAAAATTTATTTCTTACAGACCATCTCCTCGAGTCAAAACGCAAGGAGTACTTGACCGTTTAAGTTCCATGTCACCAGCGGCCCAAAAGTTTGCAAAGTGTCATTTGGGATCTCAACTAACATCAGATAAGGCCTTAAGAGCGTCCTATACTCCTTCGAGAGTCTCTACACCGTCGTCTCTGAAAACCCCAAATTTAACACCCGGATCGAGAACCCCACGTACTCCAATGAAAACTCCTGTTTCTACTAGCAAGTCAACACCTTCTCTGTCTACCCTGACTGATGATTTGTTACAGTTGCCTCATTCCTCGAATTCGAAGAAAAGGCCGAAAGCTTCCGAGTTTTTTTAAAATACATTATCCTGATGGTTTTTTTCTTAGTTATAGTTATCGATATTTATGAATACGTATTATTCTCCTTATAAGGAAACTATTCGCAATTTCTTTATTAAATAAATAATTTATATATATATTCATACACACTTTGATTCGCACTTAATTTATTTCTGTGGTTTATGATATTTGTAATATTGTGTACAAAGTGTAAATGGGCAAGTCTTTTGTAAGTAATTCGTAAGTCAGGTCACAGTAAGTACGTGTCATTGGTGTCATGTCATAGTAAAGTCAAGTCGCAAGTAAGTACGTCACCAAAAGTCAAAAACTTGTCAAAATAGTACCGTGTGTCCGTAAGTGTTCATATTATGTCAAGTTCATAACAGTCAAAAATGTCCAGTCGGAATATACAGTAATTATAAGTATAAAAATAATCATGTTATTTAAAATAGTATGATTTTCATTATAAAATTATTTTAAACAGCTACTTGCACTTGAATTGGTAGCAATCTGTTCCATCTTTGGAGTTTTTATTTGCGTGAACCCCTCTGGAAATTTTCTTCAGCCATTTATTTTCTTTTGGGGAAGTGTCATCCATCAATCTTCAAAGAAACAATAGAATTATTATTATATTAATTATTCAACACATTTAAACTGTATTATTAAACTTTAGACAGAAATCAGAGAAAATAATTTTACTTTGTAATCAAATCGACCACTTTGTATCCTTTTCCTCTGGTTGCGATTTCACAGGACATTCTTTCTATGCATTCATCTCCAGTTATAGCATTTACTGCGCGTTCTGCTACTGTCAAAAAACTGGTTGGTACAGGAAATCCTCTTCCACCTCCTGCTGCCGTCGGAATCGTTACGACCGGTATTGGTATCAATAAAAGTAAAGGCAACAGAAGCAGAAAAGCAAGTCCAAATATGAACGGCTTTAGCCCTGCTAACCCTGCTAACCCTGCCAAGCCTGATTTTGAAATAAGTTTGATTAATAACAATGAAAATTGTAACAGTATTTATTAAATCGAAAATACCTTGTTTAGAATTGGTTATAGAGCTATTTACCAGCTAATCCTCCTAAACCGCCAAGTCCACCACCACCACCTCCTTTTTCTCCCTCGCCGCCTTCGAAACCACCGTCAAAGCCACCATCGAAGCCTGTTCCACCGAATCCATTGTCACTGCCACCGCCACCATCGACGAAACCGCTATTCGGAATAGAAGCGTCGAAGGATGAACCTTCAAGAAAAAATGATTCATTTAAAATTATATCAAAAATTTGAAATTTTTACACGATTTGTTTACAGTAATTGCAGTTGAAACTTTTATTTTGTTTCCTGAATAATTTTTAATCTCACCTGGAGTGTTTTGTGTCAAATCTTGTCTAACGATGCAATATTTGCTTTTGGAACCGTAGGGACACCATTTCTTTTTCCAGGGTCTCGCATGGTACTGTGGTGGTTGCGGATGTGGTTGTTGTTGGGGATAATATTGATATTGGTAATTATTGGGAGTGTTGTAGTTTTCATTCCCACTTGCCTGCTCATACTGATGAGAGTCAGTTGTAAAAGAAGTTGAGCCTAAAGAAGGAACACTGGCTGCTTGTACTGAATAAATGTCTCCATTGTAGTCTCTGCTTGTTGCAGATGATATAGACCGAGATGATTCTTTGAGACCAGAGTTGTTATTATTGTTGTGAGTGGTGGAAATTGATCCCCACACTTTTTCCGTGTTTGCCTGACCATGATTTCCTTGGACAAGGGTCACTGTTACGGCCACCGCCAGTGCAAAAGCTACTGGAGCGATGGAATCTGACGATAATATCTTCATTCTTTGCACGGGTATATACTTTTTCCCTGAAAAATTAAATACTATATAAAAAGCATATAATATTTAACAAAAGTTGCAACATTTCGTAAAATAAATGTGTATTTGGTAGTTGCAACCGAAGATTTGGCTGATACAACTTTCAGCACCTCTGCGGAGACCTAGTAAATGTCACGGTCTACGGTAAACTGATCTGTTCATTGATTCATTCTAGTTTATTTATACGAAGAGAAAAAATGCTCAGTGTGTAAACGTTTGATGTAGGTAGCAAGATGTAAACTAGGCGAAGATAAGATCAGGTCAAGTCTCATACCCGGAAAATCAAAAATCAACAGTAAACAATAAATTCTTTACAAGTATTGATTTACTCTAATAGAATTCGTAAAGGAATTCCTTGTACTAGCATTTACAGTAGAAATATATGCACCTTTGCACATGTATCATTCATACCTTTATCATGATTTTACTACAGTAGTAGTGAATGAAAAATATTAGTATAGTATACCAAACCTCTATTGATTTAATGTAGCGTTCATTCATGATTCATAAACATGAGATGAGACACGAACATAAAATAACACAATAGTATAAAATAATCGCTCTGCTGAAACCGTTGGTGTATTAAAGATCGCAAGTCCAAACAATGCAGAATACCCACACGTTTTGTATGCACAATTCCTATATGAATATTAAGACTAAGACTACATGGGTAAATTGCAAAAATGTAAGCAATTCATATTTGGAGAGTAGAGTGCACTCAAAAGCAGAGTGCTTTTGTTCATTATAATATTATTAGGTACTTTGGCTTTATAGAGTATAGAGCTACTTACTAATGTTTACATTTTTTTGAAGAGCCCATTTTTTTGAAGATGCGTTTAGTAAATATGAGATGCTCGGTCAAGCACAGTTGTAATAATAAACTGAATAGACGTAGCGCAGGTATGGGCACTTACTATTATAGTATTCATTTACTACACTGCATGTACCTGAATCAATTACTATGTGACGGATATGATGAGACTAGCAATTAAAATTCCATAGAACATAACCAAGTGTATTTCAGGTATTATCTGATGTTGATACAATAATTGACATCAATTCTGGGGTTATTAACGCCTAATTTAAAGAATTATACTTCAAATATCAAAAGTTTCCTTTACATTTTGTATGTGGGCAAATATTACTACTTTTTGTGAGACTACAGGTGAAAAAACACCAGAAGACACAGGGCTATTATACTTTAGATATGCAAGTCTGCTTGTAAAATGAAAATAAAATGTTGTTTACAAGAACTGAATATGTGTAGCCCATTAGGTTAGAATAATTTATTAAAGTATCTGAATGAATGTTAAGTTCATTGACCAATTTACAAATGAATGATAGCTATAATGGCAATGGTGGTGGCGGTGGCTATAAATACGGGTCACTTGAGACTAACTAAGAAAACAATCTCAAGAGATGGATTAATTATATAAGATAACGGCTTATTTCACCTTTATAGTTCTATAGTAGAGACTACTTAAAATATTTAAATCCGTCCCTTGCCTGCCTGCTTCTGAGAATAGTTCATAGACAAAAATTAATTGTCACTGATACTGACAATTGTCAATATTTTATACATGCTTGCTTGATTTTCTTTTACTTTTTGCAATATAATTTTACTAGTAACAGAATATGATTGTTCTGGATATACAATCTCACATAAAACGGAGGATACATTCATGTATAAAATTTATAAGCCGTTTTCGCAATCTCTTTCTAGCATTTTCGATAAAAGACTAATACTTTTAAAATCTTTCTACCATTTCCATTGCAGACACTCTATTCTTTATGACTAAGGAATCACCGGCTGTCCCCACCGAAGCTCTTCCATTCATTGACACTGTACTTTGCCGTCTTCTTGCTTCAGCTACTATTTCTTCTTCTGTGTAGCGTTGATTACAAAATTTTTGAACGAAATTCAACAACAGTACTCCAAAAATAGGTCCTATTACAATTCCCAAAATCAAGTAAGCGACAAATATCGTTGAAACATCTACATCCGGCTCATCTAACTCCTCAAGACTCATAGAAATCGATTGATTCAATTTTCGGATAAATTCCGCTGAGTCACTGTGGGATACTGTAGTATTTGAGAATTCCTCGGACGCAATTTTATTGCCAGATTCATCAACTCCATTATAAATTCTGTGAAATCTTGCCGTTCTTATCGTGTAGCTTCCACAGATGCCAATTAATTGGTAAATTTTAATTCCGTAACCTGGAGGTACATCTATTAACAGAACATTCTTCTTTTCCGATGTCCATATTGATTCATCATGGTTTTCTTTTTTCCAAGAAGATTGAATAGAGGTTCTGAAACTTTTTTCTTCATAAGAACTTCCATGTTCAAAATGATTTTCAAAATTTAAAGCTAACGCTTGTCCGATGGCATTCTTATTGTAGCTTAAATATTCATATGTTTTCATATTGGATTCCTCAAAATCAGATACGAACTGAAGTCCAATTGTCTTGTTGTACACGCACGTTTTATCGAAACCAGAATTAATATTGTCACAACTAACTAAGAGTTTCCAAAATTCAGAGGGAGTGCAATCGTCTCCAGGATTCGGGATGTGACAGCAATCTGCATTTATATTTGTAAGGGATACCTGATCCACGGTTCTGTTTGATTCCCGATGCCAACAGTTTTTCAAGTCAGCTAAAAATGATTTACAATAAGTAAATACTTAAGAATTGCAAAGAATTCCAAAATAATTTTGGAAATTTCTTGAAAATTTTGTGGACTTACGATCTTCAATGGAAACATGCACTTGTGTTTGGATTCCACAAAGAATTTCATGCTTGTCACACATTTGTGTTTTAGTCCATGTACCCCAATCCATTCCTTCACCCTCAACCATCTCAATACTATTTCCATAACCAGAACATATTAATCTAAAATTTGTTGCCCCACTTTTATCCCCACTTAGAGCTTGGTACGGTGCTTGAGAATTCATTTGGAAACCAATAGCAAATCTGTTATCTGAGCAGAATTTCACCTTTTCCCAATTTCCCCATGGACCTGTGAAACTTTCAATTATATTTCTATTTGCGGCAGAGACACTATTTGAGCTACCACTTTTATCATCATTGATAAGGCCACTTTTTTCAGGAACAAAGGAAGAATTTGTTTTTTTGAAGGAACCAGAAACGAGTGGGGAAATAATTTTATCTTTAGAGATCTTTTCACATAAAAACCGAATTCCGTTAATAGCAGTGTTATCATCTTCATGATTTTGTAAAGGTTCGAGTTTTAACTGCATTCCTCTGACATATGTTTCATCTGCACATTTTTGCATTGGTCCCCAATTTCCCAGGGCTGTTACTTGGGGCGATCTCAAAGTCTTCACTACGTACAAAGCTCCCACACACTCAACACAAAAGAATACGTATAAAATAGCCCGAATTAAAATTTGAAACAAAACTTTATTGGACATTTTTAATCAAGTAAATACAATTAACAATTTTTTTCGATGTCAATAATTTTTTGTCCGTATAAAAATAACTAAACTAAAGATAGATTAGTCCGGTTAAAGTTTGTATATAATGTAAATTCAGCTGACACAATTAAATGTAGAAAATGCAGATTGAACAGACACAATTTACTTTGCAACTGGGTACAAGAGATAGTAAATAGCATAAAGGTGTGATTATAATTTCCTGCAGTAATCGTTAGTAAATTTTTCGTTACATGTTGTTATTCTGTCCACTGCAGTGTAAGAAAAGATTCATTAATTCATGCTATGCTGTATGAGAGTTAAATCATAACTCTTCATTGTAAAATTTGCATATCTCCACAAGTTTTTTTTGCTTGTTCGAGGAATTAATTTCCGGTTGTTATTAATTAATGACATGTCACGTACTGATTTTCGTACTTTTTTGTTACATAATTCTTTAATCCTATATGTAATGCACGGGGTATAAGTAGTATAAGTATGTTAACTTTTAACTTATGTGTACCTAGTACTGCATACATTCTGTGCGTGTGTTATCCTGTGATGCATCCAATGTAGTAAACTTATAAGTAAACTATGCATCTGCTTGTAACCTTATTTTACACAAAATATTGAAATACAAGGGCGTATCTAAGTATGGGTACACCGGGCGTGATTGTCACACCCACATTCTGGGAAAAGCGGGTTGTTTGGAAAAAAATTTAGCTGAAAAGGTCGCAATTTGCTAATTTTCTGCCTTTCCGCCCCTCCCCCATTGCTGAATCCAAGATACGTCTTTGTTGAAAAAGTATAGGTATGATGTATGCATATTTTTTCAATTTTTCATGTCATCAGTTGATACACACCGCAAATAAAAGTATTTAAATAAAATTCCAAAACATTTACACTTAATATATGCTTGTAAGTGTAAGTGTAGGTCTGCAAAGTGAAATGGGCTTGTAATATTCAATTAGAAATAATTGCTAGTCTAAGTGACAAAGTTGTTGTATGAATTTATTGTTTTATTGTTAATTGCGCTTACATTGTTACACATAGTAATTCACTCACAACACCATTAAGTCACAACCCTATCGACTGATTAGTATGACGGATTATTGCCTCTAGAAATTGTATTAGTATTTGTGATATATGAATTTTATCTACACTTAATCACAATCAGTGTAACATATTCTGTCGTTTGGCAGTTTGGCACTTACAAAGCTTATTAAGCTAAGCGTACAAAATGTGTAGCAGAATAAACTTTTTGTTCACAAGATCATTATAAAACATTTGTAATTATAAGTGCCTTAATTTGTACTGCTACCTGTTGTACAGACTACAGACACTTTTCAATCAGAATAACTATTTACAAATAGCTCTGGCAAATTATTTTGCTAATTGCTAAAAGACAAAACAATTTTTAAACATTTGCATTTTGTCATTGTATGTAGATTATTATATTTTTGTGCATGTTAATATTTTCGCGTACTTAAATTACAGAATAAAAATTTTTATTGCCGTTTATTGCTACATTGCGAACTCATACTCATTCACGTTGTAATTTAATAACTCGCTTTAAAAATCACTGTAATTTAGCAATGATCGCTTTTGCTGCTAACTTAGGCAAATTGCATTAATTTTGTATTAATGCGTGTGCATAGCCCTTAGAATAATTTGGTTCACTTGCTATAATATTATTATGTTAATGAAGTAACAGTGCTGTAGGCATCTTATCTTTTTGCATACATAATACTATAAAATGTTTACTATACGTTAACATAACAGTACATTTCCATTTTGTGGAAATTAAGCATTTTCGTGAATTGCGACGGTATGTTTGTGTATTTAACTCAAACTTCAGAAATAGTTCCCACTCCGTAATAAACGTAATAATTCGTGACAGTTTTAGGCGATTCTTTTTTACTGACAAAGAATTTTTTTCTGAAATTGGACTTTGAAGAATTTGTATAATGAGATGACGTTTCTAAGAGAGGAATGGAACTTCCGTTATTATTGTTGATGTTATTGGGGAAATCTGAAGTGGACGGGGTGTCATATGTTTGGTTACTGGAAGGAGGGATGTTATTATTAATATTCAGACTCCTTTCTTGAAGTTGGTCGGAATTTATTTCAAGGTTAATAGCTGTAGATGGAATCTCTATTTTCTTGATAAACTTACAAATCCCTATAAAATAACAAATTACTACTACAACCATTATCCCAAGCTTAAATGATTTCCCTTCAAGGTCTGCAATATATTTATCGTAAACTCGATCTAGAATCCAAAGAAACGACGTGGTCGCTGTCAAACCAAAAATTATCATTCCCACGAGAATTCTTCCTGGCCATTTCAATAGTTTCACAGATCTCTGAAAAAAATCCAATTGCATTTTAAAATAACTATTACAATAAAGTGGCACAGAATCGCTGATTCAGACAAATAAATCTAATGACACGAAATGCAATTTGTAAATACTAACTATACTATAAAATAAAGCTAGTTATAATTATTTCTAATTGATATTTTTACAGTTTCACGCTTTTTTAAAACAAGTTCTTACAAAAAGTCAATATTTATTGCTGGTCGACAAGGGCGTAACCAGGAATTCTTGGTGGGGAAAGTCAGATATAAGATGATTTGATGTATGCAAGCGCATATCTAGGATTGCAATTTGGGAGAGGAGTAAAGAAACAAAACAGTGAAAGATATAGCTTAAAAAATTCAATTAGGATTCGTCAGATACAAATTGTTGCATGCTAAAAAATGTTTGTCAGTGTGAAAAATTTAAGCAAAATTTAGTCTAAAATTAAACAAAAGTGTACTGAGAAAAACAAGTTTGGTTCATTGGTATTTTGGTGAGAAATGTAGATACTTATCTGCATATTGTACGTACGATAGACTTATTTATAGGTGTTATAAAATAAATTTTGAAGTTTACCATTTGAATTCCAGCGAAAACAAGGCAGCCAAAGAATGTTAACGAGAAGAAATAGAATGATAGCAACAAATACAAAGTCGTCTGGAATGAAAGAAATAAACAGTTATGCATTGTATTATGTATTTAGCATTTACTTACTATTAGAATAGGTATGTGAAATCAATAAAATGAACAATACAATAACAATGTGTCCACATAAAATGTAAGGGAAAATTTATATCTTACAATTCTCTCCTCCGGTTGCGAATAGAGGTATATAAGGAAATACTGAATGAACAATAGTGAAGCAACAGCCTGGAATATTCAGCAAACCCACAATCTTAACAATAATATTCCGAACAAAATGAACGACAGCATTTTATGATTTCCAAAAATTGTTCAAAGCACTTACCGTAATAAAGAATGTCAAAAAGCACACGAAATCGTGTATTTTGCAGAACCCACAAAGCATTACTTTCCTTAACTAAACCTTACTACTGCATAAATTTCGTCGTTTACTATATAAAAGTAACTTAAGTAAGGAATAATATAATATAAGTAATAATATACCTAGGTTTAGAAAAACAATTTTTCAGAATTTATTTTTTGGACGAGATTCTGTGAGTAACCCTGTACGTGTAGAAGGATTTGTCTAAATGTAATTACCTACATGTTCTGTCAGGGGAACTAAAGATAAATGTGAGGTTACTGGAGATTAGAAGAGGAGAGGAAAGGTGTACTGATAGAAATATGTAATGTGTTAAGGTGTAAGAAGGTATTCTACGCTATCTACACTAAACGTATCAGCATGGAGCAATCGGAGAAAAGTCAATAATCTGACTCCGACTGCGACGTAAACGAAATAAAGTGACCCGAAGTATTGTAAATAAAATGGAAGCTCTTGAATTTAATTTATCGTTATGCATTTTAGTAATACTTGTTCACATGGACTTTTATCTATGTTTTTGTTTTTCCAACAAAAAATCCAACTGTTGAAGAAGAAAAATATCTACAGTCCTAAAGTCTACGATGCGTATTTCCTTGATGACTGGATGTTGTGAATTCCTCTCTTGCTTACTAATGGAATGTACTCTCCTGGTCTTTCTATATTATGTAGGTACAAAAGTTGACGCGAAAAGAAAGAACGATCGATCCAAATCCGGCTCCAGCCAGCCCGTCGAGAATCTCATATAGTATTTTTGCTGCAGCCCATTCAAAATGAAGATATGTTCAGGCAAAATAGTAAAAAGCCCGTCATAGCATTACTCTACACAATTCACATGAAATGTAGTACTAGTACTCTACATTCCGGGAACTAATATTGATCTCCGTCGTTATCCATAGCTTGAGGTTCCCAATGGTCATGACTTTCTGATCTACAAGGATACATAGTACGACATGGTACAACACAAAGTTTTAGATGGGATCTAGTAGAACAAATGTTATGTGAATGAAAATGATTATTGTTGCAGTGACGTAGGTTTGTAAGTGGAAATGCAGTCAAGTTCATGTCTTTCCGTGCAAGAGGAATTTTTATTACATCGGGACTGCAGGCGAACGGTAAAGTATAGCCTTGAAAACAGGAATTAGGAATGCAAGTCAAAATTACTTTTATACTACTACTATTTATATAGTTAGTGCAGAATATTTGTAGAGAAGAAACAAAGTGTTTCTATGTGTGTATACAATATATACTGCATGTACACCAAAATGTTTTAATTTCCATGCAATATGAAGCGTCAGAATGCCCTCAGGTTGTTTCGTTGCACCATAGGTTTTGTTTCTAATGTTTATAGAACTTAGGACTAACATAGATGAGTCTAAAAGTAAATTACAGATTTATTTTAATTAGGCTAAATGTGAGCCTCTAGTAGAATGAAACAGCCTTCACCCAGAAGTAAGGTACTGACGAAGCAGTAGCTTGATACAATGAAATATGCATGACCTTTGAATTATTACCCTAAACTAGTGCAATTAGCGAATAATTTTTTAATTCGTTAGTTTCACCATTTCCTTAACATAAGATTTCAGAATGCAGAATACCTATGCATATTTAAGCACGAACCTACATAAGAGCTCAAGGACATCCCCCCACCCAATTTCCGGAAAAAGGGGTTTCCGACAAAAATTGCAATCGGAGCCCCCCCCCATTCCAGAATCCTAAATATACCATCAATTACAAACAAATGAGTATACTTACAATAAAAATGTCCTTTTTGATGTACAAAATAATCAAGTAAGTGATACGTGCTTAAAAAATCATATGTATTGAAATATTTCTTTTCTTCTAATCAATTTAACAGTTAAATAAACTTTTCAACAAAGAGAAATACCTGGGAGTAATTATATGCAGAAGAATTATTAATGTACTTTAAATCACATATTTCATTTCATTATGAATGTTTACTATTACTGTACTTTTGAAAATTACAAGTAGTTGTAGTAAAATAATAAAAGTGACGTTATTTGACTATTGTCAGCAAAAAAATGAGAACAAGACAATACACAATCAATTACTTATATAGAAATAAAAATGAAATGACTACATTAAATGTTACTTATTCTTACAAATAGTCTCCATTATTACGATTATTACCAGGACTAGTTGCGAGCTAAGTTGATACAAAAGATCTGGTAGTTGTAGTACACATGTGAGGATAGGGAAAACGCTGCCAATCATAAACACTTTAGAAAATTGCGTTTTTTGACCCTAGATTTAACAAAGTTCTTTAGTCTAAACAACACTATTAATTTTGATTCACACATCACATAGCGTTTTTGTTTGGTCACTGCCATTGCGTTGACGTCACATTGTCAGTTGTCAGTTTGCGTATTTTCCTTATGGATTAGTATATTTCGGGAAAGCAGCCCTCCAGAAAATCAAAAGTTTCGTCACCAGCAAGAGCCGCTTTGAGATGTACAATAGACATCGTCTTCTTTTTGTTTGCATGTGTTATTTTGGCTGTTTGTTGAGTTAAATTTGCTATGAACAATTCCTGGAATAAATAACAAGGCAATTTACAATTAAACTGTCAAAAACTCAGTAAATGGTTATAAGATAGATATTAACTTAAGGAACTTACCGCTGCAATACTTGCAACATATACGGCCTCTTTATTAATTAGGAGATTATTTTCAGCATCACCTTTAATAATCTTTTTTATTTTTGACAACGGTAATTGCGTCTTAAGTGACATTGTGGTATCTACATCTTCTGAAGGTTCATCTTCAATTTCTTCTCCAACCATCTCCACAGCGTTTCTATCTTCCTCACTTATTTGCTTTTCGGATTCTTCTTCTATTTCATCCTCGCTTACATCTTCAATTTCCTCAATAGTTTCAGGATCTTCAGCTACATCAATATCATTGTTAAGCTCTTCAGAGTCCGGTTCATTCAAAGAATCTTCTTGATTACTATCAGTAATTAAACTATTATTTTCGTTGGACTGAGCTGCTGTTTCTTTTAAAAGTTTATCTACTGCGGAAGTTATGTTGCTTGTTTGTTTCACAATTGGTTCCTGGGATAGATTGTCTATTTCCTGAAATAAAGATACGGACGATTGGGTAAACAATTCTTCGCTGTGTTCTGCGTCCATTTTTTCTTCACTGTTGGCAGACTTTTTGCTTAAAATTGACAGCGATGACGATCGATCCGACGAAGGAAACAATTCTTCACTGTGTTCTGCCACTACGTCCATTTTTTCGCCCTCTACGGACTTTCTATTTGAAATTGGCTGTGACGACGTTGGTGGAAACATTTCTTCACTGTGTTCTGCAACATTTATTTCTTCCCCCTCGACATCATAAGTGTCCTTTAAAAGTGACTGAGACGGCGATTGTGATCGTCTTTCCTTATTTTGATCAATACTGCCATCAGCAACAGAGATCTGTGATATTTCCTCTGAATTGTTGAAGAAAGCTTTCTCTTTGCTTTTTTGCTCCATTTCCAAAGCAGTTAACTGCAAATAAATAACATTATATACTAGGTATAAATCTCTACTTTAAAACGATATGGGTAATAATTATTATTAAAAATTATTCCGAGGTATATTAATTGAATTGAATAAAACACTTACTTTTTAAAATACCTTTAATAAGCGGATTTTTCTGGAACCGGAGGAAATGAACGAGATTAACTTTAATAATTTGCATGCAACCCGTATTTTCGGATCCGACAGAATTATTATTCACGAACGAAATAATAATTGTGCTTACTTTTCTCTTCAGTCTCAATGTTGTTCTGTTCCCTCCAGTGTTGGTCCCGGTCTACATTATGAATCCTTGGGTTGAAGTGGTACACAACAGTACACAACATAGTCCTCAGACTCAAAACTGAGACAAAAATTATTAGGTGTATTGTGCAACAAAAATCCTTTCTCTTCCCCGTTATGGGGTAAAAATATTTAGGTATGAGTTTATGTTATAATATAATATGCACCTGTACGTATGATGCATATATCTAAAATAACTAGCTTATAATACACAGTACCATATAGAAATAGCAATCCTCATAATTGTAAGCGAGTCAAAATTGTGAAATTCGATAACTGTAGGTGCAAGTGTGCAAGCAAGCCACAAGCTTGACAAATAATTAATAATAAAAAATGTCGGATTGAATATAATTTCATCCATATCTGTATACCGATCACTCCTATATCGTATTGGTTGATCTGGAAATTGACAAAGATGAACATTGCAGGTAATAATATTCTAGCGAATATGAAATTTGGGTTCTACAACTCTAGCTGTATAAGCAAGGTTAACTTTGGGAATTTGTAAACTACTTCGACTGCGGTTTATTGTAACATGAATACATGACATTACAGTAATAACTAGAACTACTGGTATTATTATTATTTTAACTCTTTATAACATTTGATTATTTCATTTCACAATACACCAGACAACATTAAATTGATTTCAAGGAATGAATGATGATAATTTACTATAATTTTGTACTATAATTATAGTTTTCAACTTATAGCACACAGGTATAATTAATCTGGATTGAAACTTGACTCAAAACACGAACATGACATATACTACGCTATAAACATTTAGCAAATGAGAAAAATTCACGAGATTGGGAATTCACAGTTTTTGGAATATTTTGAATATTTGAAGTACAGCGTATTCGGTGCTCAGGCCCTCTGTTTTGGCATTACATCTTTGACGGTTCCACCATGTCTATATCTAACTTGTAGTACACGTACGGGTAGTATTCACTTTGACCGAAAACCAAACCGGGCATATCCATCTGATGAAAAAATACGACACCGATTCTTAATTCATTCATACGAATTGATTTGATTGTGTAAAATTTTAAAATAATAATTCAGTTCATTTTTGACTTTTGCCTTATTACAAAATAAAATAAAGTAAAATTGAAACCGATTCTTACATCAGTAAACTTTGAACTCGAACCACCACTGGAATCCAAATGCTGATACAAATTATTTAGCACCTCACGTAGACGTTTTGAAGACTTCTTATTAGGATACATAAGCACTGCTTGGAAATTAACAGGAAGGCCGTACCTACAAAAGTGAAAATGCAAAAGTATTATTGTCATTTCTTTTCTCAACTGCATTTTACCCTCATAGTTTATTTGCAAACTTACAATACTAACTTTTTATGCATTAAAAGTTATTCTTTCATAATTAAGAGTTTACCTTAGCACTGACTCGACGAAAACTCTAAGAGCTTTCACATGCACCCAAGCGGTAAAACATTCGCTGAAGTTAACCTTTAGCCATCTGACTAACGGCCCCTAAAAATTAAATAATGATTATTAGTGTTTTTGAAATCAACTGAACGAATAATTGATTTTAACTGTTCAAGGTTGAACAATAATAAATGGCAATGTTTTATTTCTTACGAATTGCTTTTTCTTGTCTGTTGCCAATTTGGTAATCTCGCTTTTCCCAGCAGCCAATTCTTCCTCATTGTACGTAAATTCTCGTACCGTAAACCTGTAAAGCAAAAATTAGATATACAATAAAAATATATCTTGGTAATATTGGTAAACGATACTTCATGTGACTTCATTAAACAACATCCTGATTTAGAAATGTCTCCAAATTGCATTAAAATATTAACGTACTTATTTTCTCTACAGTGATATTTGAAATCATCGACGACTTTGCGGAAAAGGGTGACAGTGAATAGTCCGTGTTCTTGATCCTGGAATATCAAATGACTAGATCTTGGTACTATCATATCCGTCAGCTTTTCGTATTTAAGCTGCCAATCATTGAAATTAGTTCTGCAACCATAATAAGAGTGGAAGATTTAATGCCAAAGATTTCTACACTTGATGCTTATTTTCAAAATGAATATTTTCTTACTTGGGGACCACTATCACAAGTGTGACCAGGTACTCTGAGTCCAAAACGAAATGCTCTTTTTTGACTATATCAGCCAAATTTCTTGTAATCAAACTGCCACTAAGACACAAAGATATATATAAAATATTAGTCAAATATGTTTTCATGATTTGCAAAATGCAAAGAAAACTTAAGGCGGTATTCGGGGGATTTCATAAGTGAAATAAATAAAACATAATACTGACACATGCTGTACTCTGACAAATAATAAAAATAGAGCTTAAGATCAAATTACACTTGTTTTTTCTCCAGACTTTGCAGAGACCCCTTGAGATTATTGTACGCCTGTGCCTTCGTTTTTAAATCAGCATCAATCTGACCAATTTGTTTCCCGAGAATTATTGACAAGTTTTTCAATGACTGCTTTAATGGATACTTAGCCATATCCCAACTGTAGTGTGTGACATATTGAGCCAGATCAGCTAAATGTGGGCAAAAATGACTAAGTTATCATATGAACCAATTTTAAACAATTAATTTACATCTTTCAATGTATCATTTCTTTCTTACTATTGTTAGCCAGCAGATTTTCTGTCAACTTATCTCTCTGGTCTTCCAGAACTTCGCGAAGATAAGAAGCAATCTTTTTGGTGCATGCTTCAACATAGATATCCAGCTTCCCCAAATCATCTGACAACCCCACAAGCTGATCGAGTGTTCCAACCTATAAAATTGACATTAATAAATAAATAAAACGCTATTATGTGCAAGCTTCACCTGTAAGATTATTGCATAATGCATACAAAGAACAGAATAATTTTATATAAAACCACACCTTTAAATCTGGAATTGGAAACTTGTAATTAGTAGACAAATTATTTTGCTTGCTTGTTGCATTGTTCAATGTTTCGAAAGCCTGAGCAGGGGTCTTATCTCCAGGAATCGAAATTAGCCAATATTCTGACATTTTTAATCACACAAGGTTTATTTCAGAAGTACGTAAACTTTTCTAATTTTGATAGATCTCTGGGATTAACGTTAACCTATATTTACTTTTTTTACAGCACAGGTATGCATTTACTAAAATTACTCTATATATTTACACGCATACAATGAAAGTTAAATATACAGAAGATCTTTACTACTGGATTTTTGTGGTGGATACACCCAAAAGAAGATCTTTCAGTTCAGTCTATTCTATCCATGTTATTACGAACGAATAATAGGCTCTGGAAAGTCAGCATAGATCATACGAAACTCGTGATGAAGTTTGGAACTTGCACATTGGATTCCTTACCAAGAGATATTATGCCGGAGGAAAATACAAATTCTTTGTTTGTTGTGTAGTGGTGTGACGATCTGACGGTGTGGTTTCTTTTTGAGCACGTTGTTAAAGAAAAGTTCTTCAGCCACAGAAAGACTCCAGGAATTGGCCCAGAAAAAAGAATCATTTCATCTTCCGATCTTCCTGTATGTAATATATAAATTGTAATTTATTTTAAAAAGATATACCTATAAATGTTTTGTAGAAACAGTTTATTTTATGTTTATATTTTTGTTTTCAGTTTACCAAAATGAAGAGAAAAAGAAGTTCGCCAGCTGATGAAGTGAAAGAAGAGAACAACGAATACACTTACGATGACGATGAAAATGAGCTGACCAATGGTTACCTCCAGGAAGCTGATGTGTCTAATGTAATGGAACATATTTAAAAAATTCACATTCTTTATGAAACTAAATTTTACGTTGGTGTATTTTACATAAATCAATAATCTGATCAAGTGGTACCCGAACAGATTCAATATAAATAAATAAATAAATATTAAATATTTTATTTGCTTTACAGCTTCCAACTCACCTATTTAGAAATTTGAAAAAAATTAAATGCACACCTGGAGACGGGGAAGAGCTTACTGCTGAGGACTTAATATCAGCTGTTAACGAAGGTGGCGAAGTTTGGATTATTAAGTGTCCAAAAAATGTATGATAATAATTTTCAACCTTTCGGTTTCTAATATTCTACCATTTCTTATACTACATTACTAGATGATCGTGAATTTTGGAATAGTTTATCCATAATATTTGAATATATGTATATCCTTATATTCCGTAGGTAAATCCAAACGCAGTTTTTTCTGGAAAGAAAGTATCTTTGGCGGACGATGACGTTTCAATTCTCAATACTCTGTCGGATACTGAAGACCTGGAGGAAATAATAAATAAACCTAAACATTTACTCAAAAAACGCAAGACAACGTATGAAGCTCTAACTTTATGTAATAATGGGTCCACAAATAGCGTAGTGACAATGGTTCCAGATTCGGAAGGAAATAGGAGAATTGGTAATAAAAATAATGCTTAATTATGTGCCATTACCGATATAAAATAGATTATAACATGATTTATGATTTGGGGGATAATTAACATAAACTTTTAATAAAAGTTGCAGCACCCGTGACTGGAAGCATCATGATAAGGGAATCCATTGAAGATGTACCTATTGTTAACTTCGTTAAGAAGGAAGTTGTAAAAAAGGTGCTACCTCCAGGCCTAAAACATCATCATCCTATATATGGAGTAGACTTCAGTCATGCTGAAAATATGAACATTAAAAGTGCGACTAGAAATTATGAAATCAAAAGCTCTACAAACTCGTTTGAAAATGAATTTCTGGAGCCTGCTATCAAGAAGAAAAAGAAAAAGAAGAAAAATAAACACAAGGAATCTGAAACTGACGAAACACAAGATGAATCAATGTCAGAATCGCAAAGTGTATATAGTACTATGGAAGAAGAAATAATCGAAAATAATCACATTAAGAAAAAGAAGTCGAAAAAACGAAAGAGAGAACAAGACGAAGAACAGAGTTATAATTTATCATCGGAATATACAGAAACCGAACAAGAGGAATTGTGTTCCCCTAAGAAAAAGAAACATAAAAAATCTAAATTTTAATAATTTATTTAACCACTCACTGCAATTGTGAGAATAAATACTAATTTTTATACAAATCAACAAAACGTTCTATAATAGTAATTTAGCAATTTTCCTGTTTGGAACAAACATAGTTAAGTGTAGATAATCTAGTTCAAGAATGCATATGTTTATCCTTGCTGTCACAGTGTCCTTTCTTTTCAGTAGTTTGTTCTCCTTTTCCCACTCTACCCGGACTTTTGGTTATATCTGCATCCGAGGGTCTGGTGTGATAGGCCCCTTCCGCTTGTGCAAAATTAAGTAAAGATAATACTCCATAAGGCTTATTGCTCAGCATATCAATTGGTGCAATTGGAAGACATTTTCTGTTAAGGTACTGATGGTCAACCTTTGCTTCTGGAGTAGACGATTTTAGTCCCGCTTGGAGAACCTGCATATTTTCTTGTCGAATCAATTGAGAATTTCTATTTGCTGAAGGAAACGGTAAGCTGTTAGCTTTTTCAGCGCCAGTTTCTTTCTTAGGACTTTTGGATAACTCAAGATATGATTTTGGGGACTTGGATCTTTTTAATTTTTTAGCATAAACGTACCCATTCTTACTGCCTGCTTTTCCTATCCCCAATGCTCCTTGTTCTTCCTGTAAAGGAACTTTTTCTCTGGGAATATTTGTCAAGTCAGTGAAATGGGCCTGGCTAATAGTATGTATATCAAAGTCATCTTTCATGAATTCTTCGTCAGGATCTGTCTCTGTTAATTTATGCTTCATTAATACTCTTTTCTTTCCTTTTACATTTCCAGTCTCTGTAGCGATGACAGGGGGAGGGGTTACTTGTAGGACTTCGGATTGTTTCAATGTAGCTAAGCTATGTAAAGACTTTTCCGATTCCAATGCGTTTCCAAAACTGTTATCTTGATTTTCATTCGATATCGATAGTTCAGATTGAGTTGGAACAGCTTTTTGTAATAATAGGTCCACAATTTCGGGTACAAATTCTTCGGGGGTAACCGCAAAATCATTTGTTGGCAGATTTTGCAATTTGGGAGCCAAGACGGCTATTCCACATTCCAATGAGGTTTGCATTGACATGTCAATAAAAGCTCGATCTTCACGGGGGATCTTGATATCAGTAATATTTTCGCCTAACGCTTCTTGCGATTTTGAAGGTATGATCGCTGGTTCCAAAAAGGTTTGTTTTGAGCTCTTAAAATGTTCTGCTTCACCTTCTTGGGCATTGGGGATATCCGTACCGTTTTCTTCTGCTGAAACTTTTTGCGATTTGGAGGCCAAGATTGCAGTATGTTTTGCTTCGCCTTCTTGGGGGATATCGGTCCCATTTTCTCCTGCTGATGATACTTTTTTCGATTTGGAAATCAATAGCTCTATAGCAGCATCCAAAGAAGTTCGTTTGGACAGTTTGGAGCTCTTAGTAGGTTTTGCTTCGCCTTCATGGGGGATATCAGTCTCATTTTTTCCTGCTGACAATTTTTTTGATTTAGAAGTTAAGAGTGCTATGGCAGAATCCAAAGAGGTTCGTTTTGAACTCTTAGTAGGTTTTGTTTCACCTTCGTGGGGGATATCAGTCCCATTTTCCTCCGCAGATACATTTTGCGATTTGGAAGTCAAGAGAGCTGTGGCAGAATCCAAAGAGGTTCGTTTTGAGCTCTTCGTACGTTTTGTTTCACCTTCATGGGGGACATCAGTCTCATTTTTTTCTCCTGATACTTCATCTTGCGATTGTGATCTAAAGAGTGCTGTAAGTGCTGTTGCAGGATCCAAATATGTTTGTTTCGATTTCGAGCTCTGAAAATGTTCTGCTTCACCTTCTTGGGCATTGGGGATATCAGTACCGTTTTCTTCTGCTGAAACTTTTTGCGATTTGGAGGCCAAGATTGCAGATTCCAAGGTTTGTGTTGAAGTATTCATAAGTTTGGATTCATTTTCGCCTGTATTACTATCATTTTCACCACTTGTCGTAGTTGTAGTTCCATCATTTGTCGTGGTATCAGTTGTTGTTGTTGTTGTAGATCCATCATTTGTCATATCAAAAGCAGTCGTCGTTGTCGATGCATCATTTGTTGTTGTTGTAGATTCATCACTTGTCATTTCAACAGATTCTAAATTACCGACGGACTTCACTGATTTCGTTTTACGCAATTCAGCTTGGTTATCTGGCACAGCATCTGTTTTTTCTGAAACATCAACTTTGCTTTTCGAAATTAAGACGGTTATCACTGAATCGGTTTGTAATTCGTTATCCACGAGTTCCATTTCGCTTTCCTCAGGGACAGTCCAAAATTTTCCATTATAATAATAATTCGCAGTTTTAATAGTTATTACAGAGTCGGTTTGTAATACGCTGTCCACCAGTTCAGTTTTATGTTCTTCAGGTTTTTCTGAACCAATTTCATTCATTGGCACAATTCCTCGTATCTTTGGTATATCTTCCATCGAATCTGTTTCCACTGCAGCATCAACAAGTATGTTATTATTGTTTCCTTCAAGCATTGTTCCAGGTTCTTTTATAGCTTCTTTTGGTTGAGGGAGTTGAGTCTCTTCAGAATTTTGTGTTGGAGGTTTTCCGATATCATGTTCATCGGGAACTGAAGTATCTAATTTCACACCTTCTTCTCCTATGTTTTCTAATTGCTTTTCCAGGCTCTCTTCCTTTTCATCATTTGCTTCCATTTCATCTTCCTCTGCAGGGGCTACCTTAGAATCTCCTGCAAAAACAAAAAGTATTTACTATATTATTGGAATATTAGCAAATTAATGTACCTACATTGAAGACAAATTTTTCTGTTATGATTGAAATCAATTGATTTACAAAGGAGGTAATGGTAATACTTACTTTTTTTGAATGCTTGAATGATTTCATCAATTGTGAACCATAAAGGCAGTATAAGAAATACCGATATGAAAGTCACCAGAACTATTACCACTTGTGACCAGTTGTCATTGTCAATCGCTGGAAAATTATTATTTATATTATTGTAACGTAACGTAAGTAACGTTTATGGTCTTGAAATGCTATTCATCAATCTCTTACGTTGTATAAGCTGGGACTCGTCATACGATTGGATGTCTACGGAGCTAACTTCTCTTTTCCTCCTGGATGATGTGAAAAATGATTTGGCCATATAATGATAGTCCAAGTCCAACGAACCCTCATCGTCACTGTCGTAAAAATCTTCAAAGTCTTCCTCATTTTCCATTTCCTTTGCTCTCCGTTTGCGAACCACCACAAGATATTTACGACTTGAACATACACACTTGAAACTTGATTGCGATCAAACTGAAATGTTAATATTTTTGAGAAGCAATTATAGTAGTAGTAATAATAATGTTTGGTATAATATGTAATGTAAATGAAGCCGGGAGATGTGTAATAATAGTATTATTACCTCTTTAGCTTTCAATCAAATAATTTGTCCAGTATTTCCAGGTAATTCCAGATAAAACGAGGAGTTGCGCACAAAATTATAAACTTATTTCAGAAATAAATAGCAACTCTTATCGGTTATCAATAACATGTAAATAATCATGGCGTCCACGGTAACAATATTAAACTCTAGTAATGAAAGAGTTTATGATTCTGCGTGATTGATTGCCAAAAAACACGTGTGGTATAAGTGATTATGAATTGATATAAATTATTATATTACGATTGTCAAAAGACTTTTACACAAATTCATAAGGCACAGCAAAGACACTTATGTAAATGTAATGTTTTATTTGTTCTATCAATGGAAAATAAAAATGGGTCCGAATGTCCAAAAATTATTGATTTCAAAAAAGTCTTTGGAAGTCCAGCAAAAATTTATTCTATGATTTCTTGACAGCATTTCGACTGTCGTCCCTTCGGGCTCCGGTTCTTTCGAATGATTTAGATTTAGTTCCGTCCCCATAGAATGTGGTAGTTTCTGTGAGTGTGTAGACCAATTTAACTGCCTGTAAATATTCAAAAAAACTTTTCCTTGAATTTTAAATAAAGGATGATTATTGAATTAAATAGCAAAATTATAGCCAATCGCCAATGTATTCTGTATTTTTCACATTTATAAAGCAGACTTCTGTTTTAACTCGAACTTCTTCCTTTACAATTTTATTTGGCTGCCACATTTCACGAGTTTTAAATTCGAAAATTACAACAATTAAGTTATTATAATTATAGCTGTTTAATAATCCTCCGAGTTCGCGATCTCCTTAAGACAATAAAATATAAAAACTGTGTTGCTGGAATATGAGCACAGATAAACCATGAAAGCCTAGTCTCATTACGAAGTGTAAGCTGAGTGATGAGCCGTTCCCCTGTTCCCTGGAATATGAGGATGCGGATGGTACAAGGTTATGGTCCATCATGCTTTCTTTTTGCAGGTTACAATGGGCCAATTCACGACCCTTCGTATCGTAAGTTCGCTTCGTAAAAATACGTCATCATACGAAGGTTACAGATAAACCCCGTGAACGCCCTCGTCCAAAAATTGGAGTTACAAAAGCGGTCAATATATCGTTTAGTTTTCGATTTCTCTCATGAATATAATCTGACAGCAGTAATATAATCACTCAGGCAAGGACATATCTACGTTCGGGCTCACTGGGCTTGTGTCTGCCCCCCACCCCAGATTCCGGAAAAATTGATTTCGAAAAGCCGCAAAAGACCTTTAGTTCATTTTTTGCCTCAGAGCAGGTTTTGCCCAAGCTTCTATCATCCCCATTTCCAAATGCTAAATACGCTATTGGGCTAAAAATCTATGATTTAACTATATACTGTAAATCACACGAGAATGGAATACAAATCAGTCGGGTACCGGGGTACCTTTTACTATACGTCACGTTATGCGTCCGGTTATTTCTAGACCATTATTTTTACGATTTTTTAATTGTTATGCGACAGTAGTTTAGCGAAGACTAAAATAACACATGCTCCGTTGTAGTTGTAAGTACACTACGTATCAAGGGCGTATCTACGTATGGGCTCACAGGGCTTGAGCCCTCCCCCCCCCCCCCCCCCAGATTCCGGAAAAAGTGGTTGTCGGACAAACGTTGTTGTTGTTGTCGGTCTTCGCTTCGGCCGCAAATTTTGACGGTTTTTGGAGTTTCAGCCTCCCCCATTACAAATTTCTTGTTAAGCCCCTGCTACGCATGTTATACGACAGCAGTCAGAAATGATTTCCATCGATGAATTCTGTTTTATTGTATTACGAATAATTTTTATTGCCAAAGTTTTGGTTGCCTAATTGTAAATCTCTAATAAAAAATAAATAAAAACCGTCAGTAGCAGGTGACTACATGCCGTAGCCGTAAATGTAAGTTGCGGTGAATGAAGGTCATGAAGGATATCCAATAATGATTTTAGGTGTAATTTAACTACAATTTGGACATGTCTGTTTAGATATACTGATCAGCACTGTGCACTGCACTACCAGGGGAAGAACCGTAATGAAAACTTATAAAATCTTTCAGATGACATGGAATATTTCTTTAGACGAGAACAAATTCAGTAGACAGGTCTGAGGACATTTGCAGGGAATTCTCCAATGACATTTCCAGCAGGATTGTACAAGGCCACCACGAATGTCCCTTTTGCACTTTGTGCCTTGGCAATACCAAGTTCCCGACTGCTCTTCCATATTACTTGTGTGAACAATCCTTTTAATTAAATAAATCATAAAGTTTTCAATCTTTTAATATTTCCGATTTTAATACATGCTACGATTACGATTCAAAATACAATTACAGCAAAAAATATTAATGTTATTCTAACCTGTTCCTTTCTGGAAATCATTGTGATCCCAATTAAAAGCTTTCACTTCTGAATACCAATATTCAACAGGAGCAGATCCATCCAAAATAATTCCGCTATTCCAGTAAATATTTTCTCCGTAGCCATATCCGCTGTGGTCCATCGATCCTTTATTTGAAATTGTATTCGCCCATTGTTGAGCGAATTTGCAAAGCTAAATAAGCGAAAGAAAACGAAAAACTATTTCTATTTCATTCGTACTTAAGAAAATACTATTTTCTACTACAAATGGTTCTTACATCTAAATTGACCACCAACGCAGGAACACCATGTCGAGCGCGATGAGTGTTGTGAGCAAACAAAGCATCCTGAATAAATTTTTCATCTGTTGTAATGGCTGCCTGCAATATAAAATATCAATAATTTTTTCGTCACAATTTCTTTGACAGTAATTTATACGTTTCTAGTTTTTATTGATTTTTTTCTAATATTATGTCAATCAAATGCCTGTGGCCAACCTGTGGAATATTTCCAACGAGAGTTTTCATTGGAGCTTTTGGCTGGGTTGGTACAGTAGTAGTGAATTTAGAATTATTTGATCCTCCGAGATATTTTGCTCCTCCAGGGTTCTCCTCATGACGGACTGTGTGGGTCTCCGTAGTTGTGCTTGTCGAACCATCAGAGAATTTCTCTACAGTTCTCACGGTAGTTGTTTGTACAGTGACCCCCTAAGAGGTACAATATGAAACAGAATATTTAATAATTATTTGGGACAGTGTAGTTCTTTTGACCTTGAAATGAAATGCATAATATCACAATAATCATTTACGAACATTTTCATCACTAGTCTTAGTGTCGGTGTGAGTGTCTGTGGACACTTTCACTTTATTGCTGGAGGCCATCATGTTACGAAATACAACGGAGGATCCGAAGACTGGAGAAATACAATGGAGATGCCTTCAAATGAATTTAATTTAGAACTATCTACTTCAGTTTACTAATAATTATTACTAATTTTACAAAATTGTGATTAATATAAAATATTTAAGCACAAAAATTTTCCCATGGAGATTAGATATTTTTTGCAATTTTACCCGAACAAACAATCAGAGCTAAGACAAAGAAAACTTGTTGTTTGGTGATTCGCAAAAATCATTTTCTTCTCATTCAAGCTTCTACAACTGACGAGTGCACACGTATTGACTGCTCGAAGTTTTTGCAATATTTTTTCCATAAATACTTGAAAATCAACGGTTCTGGACATAATTTGTTTCATCAATTAAGTGAATTGACTGCTTAGCAAGATGGTGATTACTCGCAAGGTAAGTTCTACAGATAAAAAATTGAAATAATACCAAAAAATCTGCAGTTTTCTATGTTTTCGTTTTCAATTTTCCTGGTCAAATATCTTATCTCGTTTCATTTGATTTTCAGAAAGCAAAAGATGAAGCTGAAGCAACGAGGCAGGCTGCTTCTGGAGAGCCCGATCCAGCTCAAAATGAGAAT
>JABASD010001079.1:0-48391 GCA_019776165.1 Pogonognathellus flavescens | reverse complement strand
GGGGCCCCTAAAAGCGCGGGGCCCTAGGCGGCTGCCTTACCTGCCTGTTCCTAAGGCCGGCCCTGGTGTGTACATACATCTTTCAGCTGTTCTAACAAAACATAGGTATGTTAATTCGGAATAACATGCAATTTACGATAATATGTCAATACCTATGTCTGTAGTAATGGCAATCTCAACTTTTGAGACAATTAATAAATATACTTATATATTTATTGAGATTGAGATTGATGAGATTCTCTGACTTTGTAATGTAATTTCTTGAGTTGCCTCAATAAAAACCGTATTATTATATTATATAAAAAGAAGAATTGCAAACGAAACTTTTATTTTGTTACTGTTTTCTTGACAGCTTAGGTCTGGCTTCCACGCTTATTTGTTCAACATGACCAGAACCCTTTGCACTAAGGCTTTGTTCTGAGTGTGTACTTTTATACAAAAACAATAATTCGTCCAAAGTCATTAATGAGTTAGTCCCAACTATACAAAAACCTTCTAATGGACCATTGAAATACATGTACTATGTATGGAACCAATGAGCCAATATCTTAATTCTTACGACAGCATCATACCGTGTAGACAGACATGCAGTACAGACAAATTATTCACATATAAGTGTCTTTACAAACTTAATAATATGTAATAGTAATAAGTTTGAAGGTAGGGAATACTGATTATAGTACTATAAGCAAGAATAAGTGTAGGTATTCTCTGTCATATTTTTTATTTTTTTAGGCTTACTGCTACAAGCTGAGTTCCACGAGTTACTTACAATGTAGGTCAAAAAGCCTAGCCTTCATCATCAACATTTCTAATAAGAGTGTGATTGTGACAAGTTTCTTGAATTTAAAATCTTAGCAAGGTAAGCTGTGGTAGTGTAGTGGCAGTAGTGGTGTAGTGGAGCAGAGTAATTTAGTGAGGATTAAGGCCACACACACGCATATCCGAATCGAATGTATTTGGAGTGGAAGCGTTAACTAGTAATCAAATGAATGTATAATATAAATGTACACTTTTATACACGAGTAGTAAATACCACTAGTACATGCATTGATTACAGCTCTTTGCATAGCAAAAGTATAAAAATTAATGTCTTAGAGTATAAACATTATACACACGTGTGTATACATCAATCCATGTGCTAGAAGTGGGATCGTATATACTGAATACATGCAGGATGACTTGAAAGTAGAAAAATTTCATGTAAAGGACACACATTGAATTTACGTTTATAATAACGTAAAAAAATGCTTGTATGCATAATTGTAATGCCTAATTACATTGCAATTGTGACTTAACTTCTTTAACACGTGTGTTTCCCATTGTAACGTGCACCAAAGTGTTAAAATGTGTTGCTTGTACTTAATAATACTGGTAATCGTAATCCAAGCAAGAATGGTTACAATAAAATTTAGTACATACACGACAATTATTATTTGGTTACTAATGGTCCATGCATTATGTAGTTTATGTACAGAACTGTGTGCAGTCGGGTGGTGGAGCTAGAATTTTCTGTGTAAAGTAAAATGAGAGTTGCTTTCGATCGAGTACACCAAGGAACAACATGACACGATCGACTCAACTCAACTAAAAGGAACGAGTACATCATTATTATAATATTATTATAATGCATGCATAATGCATTACTATTATCATTTACCTACAACGTCCACCTTCCTTTTGTCCATTATGCTACATGTACATTTATACTGCAATGGAATAAGTACTTGCGTTTTGTGGAGCTCTCTTTATTGTAATGTAATACAGGACACAATACAAACAAGTAGACAAGGGAATCAAATCATGACTGACCATGCCCAAAATGAAAACTTGTCTCTGTGCAATATATAATATCTCTGTGAGCAAATGGGTGAGCCGAGTTAAGCATTCTCCCACAACAAAACGCATTTGACGATTTATCGCGTTATAAATCAAAAGATAAACTCACAGAGGACATTTCTAATACAAATAAGGAGTTCCATACTTTTTCATGATGGATTATAGGTACAATAATATTATTATCAATGTCCTCTTTTAGGTAAAGTAGTCAACTGCTATTATTCTTACAGATCAATTCGCAGGGAATTGCAATTGAGAAGCTGTAATTGTTTTCCTAGTTGATATAACTAAACAAATCGTAAATCATATTAAGAGGCAAGGTTGCACTTGGCTTTCGAGGTGTTGTGTATTGCAATTAAATGAGGTAATTATTGGCAAATTGCTTGCAGGGGAAGCACACTCACTACTTTGTACTACGCGCAGGTATTTTTCGAAGATTTTTCGTAGGATAAAAGTGATAATTGTGGCGTAGCGTAACAACTTGCCATACCTGTAGGTAGGAGTAAGAATTTTGATTCAGTCCGTGGTACCTTTGTATACAAATGTTTAGATTTGTGTAAGAATGGGAAAAGAAAAATGCATCGGTACTTAGTATTAAGTCATTAATTACAATTAGAAAGACTTAAATACAATTCTCGAATTAGCGAATTCCGAGAAACACAAACAAAAGATTGATGGTATCTTTTAATCTTAGTGCATTTCACACTCTAAATCTTTCCTTTACTATAGTTCACTTACTTTTGAATGCTTTCGCTTTCTTGCTTAAAAGATATTTACTGTTTTCTGATTGTGAATGGAAAGATTGACAGACTGTTTTAACTTAAAAGTGCTATAAATCTGACAAGTATTTAGCAATGCAGTGCATTGATGCAATTTTATGGAAAACAGATTTTGAATGCGTTCATTTCTGCAATAAATATCAAAGAACCCCAAATTACCGGCTAAACGGCTCGATAAATTAAACATTTTAATTGCATGATATAAATGAATGTCCCTTTTAAAGTGAGAACATTAAAAGATAATTTGAATTTCCATATTTCTTACAATAGTGTAAGAAAACGACCCATCAGTGCACGACAGCCGCCACAGCCACCCGTACACCAAAAGAGTAAAATAATGAAATTACTACAGAGCTTTTATCGTTTACTCGTTCATATTCTGTCAAGTTAACAGTACTAAAACTTTACCAACATGGAACAAAAGCAAAGACAGTCTAGCCTGTGGTTCATTGTATTTTAGTGATAGTAGTGAGTATGTAATACGTTTTATGTTTATACCTGAGTGAAGTTGTGCAATGTGTTCAAAATTAGCTTGTGTCTGTGTCCCACTTGTACTTTATATTCCTCATGTCTCAGCTCTCGTGTAAACGTGTGTAACTGCAAAAAGTCGTTTTCTTGGATAATTGCGTAGTATTTTGGGAGAATGGTGACCATAATATACAATTTAATTGTAAATCAAGCTGTAGTGACATAATAGCTACAGCTGTGTAATCATAATTAGCCAAAATTCTAAACAATCTTTTAGCACATTCAAATACCTGGTACTTTCATGTTACATGGCTTACATACAAGCTTTACATTAGGCAAACGTAAAGGCATCTATTAAAAATACGGTATTGTGCTAAAATACAGTGTAGTAGACACTTCCCTTAATAGTAAAATGCTTTTTCTGCAGTGTACCTATGGTAAGAGACTGTAAGTTGCAATTTGTAATTTATAAATTGCCGTTTCTGCCACAAGTTGGAAGTATAAACGGTCGTTTCTCTTAGTAAAAGTCGTGATTCTTAATCCGACACATTGTAATGAAAATCGCGTAATATTCTTATTCCTACTATTATCACAATTACAAATACTACATCGTTTGACACGTTTTAATGTTGAGAAAATCCCTGAAGCCCCATTATTACATTATACCGTCTCATACAGTATAGTCCTCATTGTTAAACTATGTAAACATAATACGTGTATATATAACTATAACCACCTGCAAGGTGTATTCAAATTGACACTATACTAAACACACAATGCATACGACACAATGCTAAATTCGAAGGAAATAGAAGGAACACATTGCATTGCAAATAATGCAGTGCGATATATGCGATTGCTGAAATGCACGATGAATAGACGAAACTGTCTGTGTTGTAGGTATATTGGACTGAATAAAATCCAAGCTATAAAATGTACATTGCTCATGTGAATTGCAATTGCATAGATTAATTTTTGCGTAGTGTTTTTTACCACAGGCAAAGATGTCCTTTGTTGATACTGCTGTGGCAAACCTTTGTACCAATTTTTCCAATTGAGTTTTCTTAGCTCGTGAGAAAAATTAGCGACATAAATCTCACCTTTCATTCTATTCTTTCAGACTTCAATACCATCATCATGAACTGACATGTATACAATTAAGTTGAACTAGCACAAGCTAACGACAGAACACAGGAATGCAGTTAGCAATTAGTTAAACAGTCTTTACATAAAATGCAAGTGAGAGAATCTTAAGAATCTGCCTAGGCAATAAAACTATTACTATTACTGAACCCCTGTTAAGCTAACCAGCTAAAAACAAAGAGCAGTCAGTGTCTTTTACAACAACCACTATGTATTTACAATTTAAAAATCCAGTTTTCATTTTGGGCATGGCTTGATCCTGGCATGCCGTGATTTCCTAGTTTCCCCATTATCAAGAACGAAAGAAAACCCACTACAGGTATCTACTACTACACAATTACATCTCTTCTAATATATTCATATAGTTCCTTTAACAAATATATTATCTACTCTCATCTTTTTGTACCTCAACAAGATTTTGAAGTGCTTTAGAATGATAATGTAGCTGAAGTAGCGTAATATTTTATAACAAGCACCTTGTAGGTATCACACAAGAATTCACGTTGTTGTTTTGTTTCGTTTGCAAAAACAGAAAACACATGGCAATTACTTATTGTTATGATTATGTCATGCCGTGCCGCTTTTCCATACGGGTCAAATCCCTTTCTGTTTCATTCACTTGAACTACTCCGTAACTCCACACTCACTCAATAAATGACCCATTCATTCTTGACTTTACACGATTAAATGCTCGTCGCGTAATGATACTCCGAGATTTTTTCATGTAGTACTAAAAAGTCTGAAACTGTCATGCAAGTCGTATCCTTGTGATGTGGTCCTGGTTGTAGTAGAGATTAGTAGTGGGTAACCAAGTATTAGATAGCTTTAATGCATCATACGAGGCAATAAATGTTTCTGTAAGCTTGCAATGTTGTTATGTTATTTTATTATAATGTTATGCCTTGACTTGTTCGGAGTATATTGCTTTGTAGCGTACTTTATAGTGTGCTGTCTACCTTCTCATGTTTTCATGAGGACAACCCACGTTCCATTAAAGACGCATTTATCATACGAATGAGCCCGTGAGTGATAGTTGCTATCTTACGAAAAAAACGCAAGTCACGTCCACAGTCGTCGGCATCCTCATCATTTCGCATATATTTAATTCCATTATTTCATTCTTCACTGTACATTTTGTGTATGTACATGTAATGTAATGCATAGTCAAGCAAAGCACCGTCTGTTTCTCTACATGTATTTACTAGTAGACCATAACAGATAGTAGGTATACCCAAAAAGAACGTTTACAACAATCCCAAGAATTTCTCGCAAGTGTTTGTGGATTGTGGATGCATGTGGGGTGTATTCGGCTATGTGTTGTTCATACCAGGTAAAAACCATACAGGATATAGACAAAATAAGCACTTCTATAGTACATAATACGCACAAGCTGCGGTTTGTTGTTCTTTGATATATTAGCGAGCTGTATGCCTTATGCAGTGAACTGTTGTAAGCTTTGTTGCTAATAAAACACATGGATTTCCTTCTTCCATTTCATGTAATGGGAGAAAAGCAAAACATCTATTATGTAGAATGAGTACATCTATTTCAATATATACAATGCAGGGTTGTTGATCAAATTAAAATTCCTTCCGACTCACACCAAAGCAAATTATTAGGCACAATGCTTAGCATGTGAATTTATTTCTTGTTCTTTGGTTAGAAGATTATATAACACCTGTGCACTGCTCTACCTACTGGTACGTTAAATAACAGTCAAAAGATGGTTTTCGGTTCCGCAATATAATTAACAACCTATTTGCAAGCAATTGTAACGGCTCGATGAATTTTCCTTTGTGTTGTTGCAAACACATTGACGAAAGTCTCGTAGTAATCATACTGTACTTATATTATACAGGTGAGTGTAAATTGTATATCAGTGCGGATTTAATGTGCATGGATACTTCTAAACGTTTACAGCCGTGAATTGTATAATATTTTGTTATGATGGAGATAAACCTTAAAAAGCAATCGCTAACGAAATTTTTAATCGAAGTTGCGTAGACAGAACGGACAAAGTTGATTTGAACCAGTTTAAATTCAGGATCGCGTTATGCATGAGGGCTACTACATGAGCGACTTGGGACTCCTGTCACGACAGACTAACTCTCAGTAGGAGTTAAGTTGACAGGTTGATTTAGCAAGCCATTAACTTGTAACGATCCATCTAAAGTGTACAGATCAGCAGAACATTGACTTAACTCTCTCTCTCTCTCCCTATATTCTATCAGAATCAGATAAGAGTTTACGTTATCAGAGACGCGGCTATTTGGTAACAGGAGTCCATAATCGAATCAGAATTTTTTGGATTAACCCCATCGCCAAATGTTTGACTGGGGCGTTCAACTGTCTGCAATGCCATAATACTGCATTGAGATTATCTTGAATTGCACATTACCCATTCAAGTCGCCTTTGTTATCATTTATGTGTAATTCGTTTGGCTTTTGGCTTACCGAACGAAAATTATGTATGTATATGTATGGCTAGACATGATGGGCAGACAAATCATGAATTGTCAACTACAAAAATGAAGCTAACAACAAAAACTTTTACCTATCCATGAAAATGGATATTTCCTTATTTGAATACTTTCTCTCTATAAAGCTTCTACATTTATACAACACCTGCAGTTGAAGAATTACGTAGTGCGAGCATGCATTCATTTGAATTTACAGTTTGATATATTTATTTCAAAAGAAAAAGAGGATGAGCCGATGTCACTGGCATTCTGAGTTTGCTCGCAAGAAGAGATGCATCAAAAAGTAATGAAACTCTCCATAGGAGTAGTGTTGACAATAAATTCAAAGGAAACCTGTTGCACATTATTATTGCAACAATAGAATCATGTCCAATTTCGCCTACTACTACTACTACTGGGTTCTCCGTCTTTTTCTTTAACTTTAACTTTAACACGACTCACACATGTACACAACAAAATTCCCTACGCATTTACTTTACTACTACGATCGTTTTTGGTTAGGTATTTTACTTGCTATTCTGTATGTGTAACTCTTCTTGAAAGCTTTCCATCTCGACGACTATTGTCACACCAGCATTATTTGCATTGTAGGTGCATTACAGAACAGTAGTCAAAAGATGTTTATGTGTGAAAACTCACTGTAAATCATTTCCATTGTGGCAGTGTACACAGATATGGCGATGGCATATAGACAACGCTGATTTACAGTGGCACTTTATAATGTTAAATATAAAGTTTAAAACAACGATTTATTTTCTTACATCTACATCTCTGCTTTATTTGTTCAGAATACTAAAAGCAAAGCTTTTAAGTGAATGCAATAAAAGGCAACTGCTCTTTTTCGTCTGATACACATTTCATCACAGGGAATCATTATTCTTATTAGCTGCAATTTTACATGAACATGAACTGTAAAACTTTTCATCTCAATTTAATTCTATTTTGATGGCTTCTTTTAAGTACCACCACCACCATCTGCAACAATTCTAGTTCACACTGTTTCTCCTGAATTTCATGCAAGTCCCAGTGCTAAGTACAGTACAGTACAAACATCATTATGACTTACGTAGGTACCTACATTTTCGCATGGGTTGTAAATAATCCGGTTCATAATCGTATAAAAGTACCTTTGTATATAGGTATTTTGTATTTGAAGGTACTTTTGATTTTAATAGTCGCACGTGAGCATGAAAGGAAATCGTTCCCAAAAGAAATGATGATCATAGTGAGTGCAATATGTGTACCTAAATAAAAATGAAATGAAATTCAGAACCTCACAAGTCAAATCATATAATAAATATATTTTTCTATTCAAGATAAAAAGAAATTACAGCAGTAATATTATTGTTATTTCAATTATTTGTGCTAAGGCAGAAGAAAAGCAATAAGCGTAGCATCCACAGATATCTGAAGGCATTTTGCGTATTTTTCTCTTTGCAATTTTCCCTATATCAATCTGAGTCAGGCACGAAATGACTACTTTGAATTTACAGATCGTGCTGAGAAATCAGCTAATAATCAGCATGTGGAGGAGATATAATACAGGTCTAATCTATGAAGTCATTACAGAGCTCCTTAATTTACCTTAAGTCAATGCAAAAAGGCATTGTATTTTATTATTTGACTAACTAACGTAAGGCTATGATTAGTCTTCAGACTTATATAGAAGTCCAGTCCTTATTTGATGTTGCCGTGTTGGCTTTCAGCATTTCATTTAATTTCTCTGCCGTTTTTCTTCAGATTGACAGGTGACAGCTTTTAAATCTGCTCCGATGGAAATTCTTACTACTTATGTAGATGAAGTAGATGTACCATCATCTATTATAGTTGTAAAAGTATGTACATACGTAACTCAGTATTTGCATTTACTATTATTGTTATGTCTGGGTGGAGATCTTTCAATTTACATTCTACATAAAACAGACTTACAGCAGTTGATTAAGGAATTAGTAGTTTTGTTTGCGTGGTAGTATTATGTCCGTTGAAGAGTCGGGATCATAAAGTAGCTCAACTACTGAACGTATACTAGGCACCATTAAGCGTAAATATAAAACAAAAGAAAATAAGTCAAGTCACCATAACTGTCATCAAGTCATCGTACTCAGCGTGACACTACAATAATAAAAAACGCATCTGATTCATCCAACAGGTAGATATCTTTGTTTCTCCGTCTCTCTATGTGCATTATATTTTAGTGAGCTTGCGACTGCATTTTTCGAGTTGTTGAAATTAACTTATTAATTTCATTGGGAATGACCTGTGCAACATAAATAAGGATTTTAAGGATGTACAAGCAACATTGTAACAAATCTAATTCTCCAAAAGACTATAATAAAGCAAGTTAAGTTGCACCTACAAAGGAAGGTAGGTATAAAAAAATGCATTTCTCACCACGCAGAGGTCACATTTAATTTGGCCTTTTGTATTACCTTATTACGATAAAAGCCAAATTACTGCAGTGTTGGTGAAAGTAATAGAATTATAAACTTACTAATGACAAAATAATTTTCAGACCGCAGCGAATTTGTTATGATGATGGTTGAAACCGAGACTGCGTGTATCTGACTACAATAAATACTTACTATAGGTGGTAGTACGTACCATGTACCTTTATTACGTTTATTAGCACCACATTTGATGTATAGGTATAATAATTTATTTCAATTTAGGACAAACTCTCTTATTATTACCTTCAGAAGAGCAAATTCCTCTTCTGAAATGGGCAAAAATCTTGGTCAATGCTCATCATCGCAAAATAACACGTTTGCTTCTCTGGTCTTTCTTAAAGATATGTCTATGTAAGTATAATGTACGTACGCATGAATCTGTTATTGTATTCAATTGGATTATAGGTATGCGACATGTTTTCAGTATACATAGTAATTCGCCAGGCAGAGCATGAACTTTGATGCATCCTACAACATAGACTTGCATGTAAACAAGAAAATGTATATCATGTTTACGTTTTACTCACGAAGCGAAGAAAGAAACAATCACACGCCAAGACAATTCAGTATTTCTTTTCGTTTATAGGTGTAGTGTCATTGCATTGTGTTGTGTAGGCTAAGGAGGTTTGGCACGTCAGTACTAAATGGGTAGGTAAGGTATAGGTAGTTAAAATAGGTATGTTTATTTGACTTAGTACACGAATGAAATAAATTCAATGAATTACAAGCTACTAAAGTAGTTTTTACGTGCAAAATGCCACTAGTTGACTATTTTCCACTCCTCAACTTACAATTTACAACTACGCTTACTTTTCCACTTACACATTCATTCATTCATGTTTACTTAATTCATTATTTCGTCTTTTCGCATTATAAACGCAACCAGAACGAAAGAAAGAGAAGCCAAGCTTTTTAAGAAGCCAACCCAATGATACATCAACAATTCGCCAGCCACCCGTCGTGATTTTCAAATTAGTTTCGGTGAAATCTTCTCTAACTTTTCTTTTGTAAGTTGTCAACTTAAAAGATACACCGACATCATAAACTCATTGTTTCCATCATATTCTACACCATTGTGGATGCCTTTCCTATTGGTAAGCTATGTAAAAAGAAAATGTGATTATGCGACAATTTTTCACTTGCTTACCAACCACAAAGTGGTACTAAAATTGTGATTTATATTTTATTACTTTATTAATATACATACGCTTCTGCTGTATTTCCATAATATACTTTTTGATTTGAAGCAGGTCCGTTTACCGTATAAGCAAGCGGAATAAGAGATAATGGTTTTAAATATATGGTAATCAGTTGTATGCGGTCTTCAATGAAAAATCGCGAAATGATTTGACACACCAGACGTATTTTACCTTTTACCTAATTTTTATAACGTGCATTACAATTTTCTTGGAAAAGTTTTCTTGTATGCAGCAGCGTTTCAGGAGCAATTTACCAATAAAGTATATGAGCTCTGCTAGTCATGTCATATCATTATTACAGTCTGTACGCTTATTCGCGTTAGATTTCTTTTCATGTCTCTCCTCCAACCATTTGTGTCTCAACCAAGTTAAGTTTGCAAAAAGATGGCAAAAAATGTAAAAGGATAGGAAAAACACGTTAGATTAGATTCAGGTAATAACTATTCTAAACTGCAGTACAATTGAACTAGTAATACTTATACTTATGAATATAAGATTTGGCTCAGAATGAAAAGAATTTTCATGTACAAAATTTCACATGCTACTATTACTATTGTTGCATTTGTATTCAAAAGAAATCCTGCAGTCGTTTCCATTTTTCTGGATTTATTATTGCAAAAGAATGCAAAGCACATGAGAAAACAAAACACCTTCTTCCTATGTGGCCATGCTTCGCGAAACAGAACAAAATACTTTTTTGTTTGTTTTACTTAAGTTAAGTCCTATATAAATCGTTATCGCTATCATTGTCATGTCTTGTGTATGTTTTACGTGTATGTAAGTTCATCATTTACTACTCAAGTCTCATTCCCAAATCTTTCGTCCTCATCTCAATCCTAAACCATTAAGATAAAGCAAAAAATCTATACTACTGAACTTTGCAGTACAATCGTCACGCGTCACCATTACAAAGAATCATAATGCCTATATAAAAGTAGAATTAATATAAACCTCCTCCTTCAACTTACAAGTTTCTACCTTTTAGGTACAACAATATCAGGAAATAAAGAAAGAATTGACTCAGACAGAATGCAGGCAAGGTGCTATTATGTACAGTAAATATCTCGTGGTAGCGTTAAACTGAGTTAGGATATATGCATAACGAATTTAATTACTAGTTTGAGTTTGAACCATCAAAGAAAAAGTGTTCTATATACTTTACGCGCAGAACAGAACAAAACGCAACTTTCAATTATCATAAATCCTAATCACAAATCATCCTCTTCTCATCATTAAGATACATCGTTAAAAGTAGAGAGAGAATTATTCTATGGCCGTAAACAGCATACCGGATTTTGAGTACATGCGTGTATAACGTGTGGAAAATCGCAATCTGCACGTATCTGTAGTTCTGGGATTCATCTACGCAATTTTTCTTCGCTGAATACGTAAAGGCACCTAATAAACATACCAAGGAATGTTTATGTATACAGAGTTTATCATTGAAACAAATAATAACATGCTACCGGCAAATTTACCTTCACTTCGCTTACACCAAGCCTCGTTTGCACGATGCGTGACACAACCTTTACTCTTTGCAGCATGTTTTACACATTTACAGTTTTTCATGAATACTTATTTGACAGCACATTTGAATGAAAGCAATGCATCGGAAACAGGTATAAAAGAAACGGTGAGCTGTATAAATAAAATTTACAAGTTCTGTCTAATACACGTTATCAAGGCTAATATGCACACAATTTGTTTAAAGTACAAATGTTTAATGTATCTTTCAGTTCATTTCGAAGATTTCGTAGCCACGTTTGCTCTGCGTCTGTCCTGCAATTTGATCAAGTTCAAACTTCAATCTGATTCAATGTTTCAAGAGGATTGAAGAGCCTGAAGAAACAATGCAAGTCCAGCTATAGTCCATGGCTACGCATTCTCTAATCTTGAATTAGGTATCGGCAATCTGACGTTAACAGTGAATGTAACATTTTACTTAGGTACTTAGCTAGGCTTATTTTCTGTTATTATTATCATGTTCCGCTAGAAATACTACAACCTTAACAATCATTTACTCCAAAATCGAGTCTGCTTCAACTTCAACTACCTACAACTTATCACTCCTATCAAATATCTCTTATTTGAGATCAAACACCTATTTATTGAGGCTAAAGTCGTGCTTGTCTATCTATTTGAATGACCTGCACGCATATACACACGTAATATACTCTGCTATAATCCCTACTTACCAAGGTAGTATTTGCCTAATTCACATAAAAATCCATACCGTCTTTCTGTCAAATACAGATACAATACAAATATTCGTTTTCAGTATGACATTTGTATTACTGTGTGCATTCTATCAAGTAAAAGTCGAAAATCTAGTACTACATAACATTATCAATTACCTTCTCTTTCTCAATTACTTGCTAGTTGCTACTTTGTTGGAACATTTTTCAAGATTGCATTACCAAGATATAAATTCCATTCATTGCGTCTTCGGCATGGACAATAATTTAATATTCAATGATAATGAGTAGGTCGGTGAAGTCATTGATGATCGTTGTCGTGTCAGGTGTCAGACTAATTAATTATGTTATTAAATATCATCTTTGGAGAATTTTTTGATCATTTATGGAAGAAATCTTGCAATTTTACTAGCACCTATATTATGGAAATAATATTACTGATTTAATGTTCCCCACAAACGATCCGATTAATTCTTTCCAAATAGAAAAAACGAAGCATATACTTGAACTTAGACTGTGCGTTGAGAAGTGCTGCCTTTCCAATAAATATGATTACACGGTATGAACAGAAATGAGCAATAAATCAAAAGCTGACAGCCTAATTCTAACCACATAATGTGTATTCCCATTTATTTCAGCTGTAGGACTGATCTTGAGAAATATACTTGGTTTTACAATATGTGTGACATTTTTGTACATTTGTCTCACATTCTACTTACACTCTGTGGTCTATTGATAGTGTCACTTTTTCATTGCAAAAGGAGCGAATCTGCAATTCACATGCAAATGTATTGTTCGAATAATTGTAACAGCTACTAACTATGAATTATACAGACACTTAGCACTGTTCTCACTTACCTACCTACGTCTATTCCTTGAGAAGGTGTCCATCCCATTACACGAAGATGTTAAGTGCCAATTTACTAAACTGAAATACCTAAATAGGGTTCAGTGACCATTCCATCCCTCTTAAATAGCTGGCTAATGAATTCATTACAGTAAATACTATTATCTTAAACCCTTAATGTGCTTGTGGTAAAGACAATATGTGAAAGACTGTAAATATGTGAAATTAGTGTACATTACATTTGATGAAGCCAAGGTATGGACATTAAACAGAAGACCACCATGGTCAACTGTTAGGATTTGCTAATAACTAATAAATAGTTGTAAAGGACAGAGCGGAATAATAAAAGTATTGGTAGTAGGACAAGGAAATATTTTAGCAAAGAAGGTAACAAGTAGCAAACCAGACGTTTATGTCGTGTCTTCTTTTTTACAGTGGCTAACTGCTAAGGTAATAAGTTATAGTGAAAACGGATCAAAAATTTGCATACGATGTTTGTCAAAAGAACCGTGAATTTCTACCGCGGATTTACCTTGTAATTTGCATTTATAATATGTAACATGAGAATAGCTAAGTAGGGATCTGTTCTTCATTCTTTGCATTGATATTTGCGGACATATGAGTGTAGGGTATATAAGTACAAGTGTATAGTAGTCTATACTAGTATAGTGGGGTTTACTTTAGTGAAAAGAATGAAAAATTATCATTGCCATTGCCGTTTCTGATTTTTGTGTTGTATAGGACTTTTGTTATGAGTATTTTCTGGTCGTTCCTTATTAAGCGGATAGTAAAACATCCTACAATGCTGTGTAATTCTGTAAATATTGCCACCGCACATTTCTACGGTAAAGTTTCAATGTTGTGTTTATTTGTACATGTAATGATACTGCAACATTCCTTTGTATAATGCATTCTACAAAGTATATTGGGTTTCCTGAGGACATTTTACTGAAAAGATCTCTCAAACCAATGTCCATTTCTTTTGTTGTTTCACTTTGCATAAGGTTATACAGATAATATTACTTATATGCCGAATTAGCAGTGGTGCTGGTAACTACTGTAATAATAGGAGAATCCTCATTATTATAACATGCGTTATACAGTCGGCCGTGTAAATACATAGCATACATTATTCATATAGAACACTTAAGCCTTTATTTTTAATTCAAAGCTGTTTAGCATTAGCTGCAGAGCTAATGCTGCGGTAGCTGTTAAGTATGTTGGTAAGTGACAGTAGTAGCGATAGTAATACTCTTAACAGTCAACCGGTCTTTTCATTTAACTTAAAGAGAATCAAGGCAATGCTATATTCTTTCCACTGTCTTGTATATAGCAATATATATAGGATTGTTTCATATTGTGACTAGTTATACTTGTATTATACTGGAATGGAATGTAAAGAACATCTTGTGGCTTTGTTTGAGATGTTGGTCTCTAAAAGTAATTCTGTGTTGGTGTAGACGACGACGACCTAGTAAATGAAAATTCACTTTTTCAAATCTCTTGTTGTACTCCTTGTCTATCTCTGCACATTATCTGCAATGGAGTAGAATGACATACGAGAATAAACTCTGCAGTCATCTTATCTTCCCTTTCCACAACTTTTCGGCCAGCTTCTCTCATTCACCAACTTCATAACGCACCAACAGAAAAATTCACTTTAGAAATGTTGACTAACAGAAAGTTGACGTGTATGTGGTCATTATTTTAATTTGTTATGTGTGTATTGCTGTTCTATGTATGACAAATAAATAATATTTCCGTCTCGTCCCTTCCTTTTACTTAGTGAACTGAACAAGACAAGATTCAACAGTTGCCTAAATATACGCAGAATTTTGCAAGTGAAAAAGAAATGATCTCTAAAGGCAGAAACGCCTTTCTATTTAGTTGAATATGATTATACATTTCAGTAATATCGCTTTCATAACGTAACGTAAGAATTCATAGAATTCCCTTTGCTGTCGTACCTGTAATACATTTCAAAATGAATTAACTATCTTCTCTAAAGAGCGTATTTCAGAAGATTTCTCAGATGTAAAGCAGAAGGTTTTAGAGATTTGTGCTAACTTGTACTTGTGAGGATAATAGGAAGCAGAAAATCGTAATCATCACAGAATACATGAAATGAAAGGAAAAGGAATGTATTTAAAAAATACAGAAAAGGATCGGTAGTACGAGTTGTAGTTATATTTTATTATTGCCTTGTAGCCAAAGTAAAGCTTGCAGTGGTAAATATAATAAGGTGTACTTCTCTGAAGTACAAGATGTAATGCATTAGAAAACATTTGAATAGAATGAGGAGCGCAATTTCACTCGCATTAAAAACTCGTCTCCATTCTATTCCTTGGTATTGTAGCATTACTTTATTATTTAAGCTTTGTCCTTTTGTTTTTCGGATTAGTTGAGTACATTATTCTTTTTCTCTAGTACATCGAATGAAGTACTTCTCGTTTGCATTCGCCAAACCAAACCACGACGAACAGCATCATCACATCTCATCAACATCCTAAACTCAATTCACTTCATTCCAATTCAATCTAATTCCATTCTTTTCCATTCACAATCAGTCGTGTTCACGTCAAGTAAGCAAAGTAGATGCAATGCAAAGTAAGTACATGCAAAACAACAAGGAATTATATTTTACAATGCGACAGCTCTTTGATATTAATCACTCAGCTGAAGGAAAATCAAAAAGAGGCTATCTGAAAATGAGCGAAGGCTTTTCCCCAGCTAAGCTAAGTGCTTTTGACTTTTCAGATGGCTAACACATTTAGTACTACGTGCCTAATTCGCCTCATTTACTCTCAGTAAAGTAAACACCTTAATTTTCATTGAATTTTATAGTCCGTTTGCATTGTTTTCCGGCTCCATTGTTTTAACAAGCATTTGGATGATTGTGATGTGATGTGCGTGCAAATGTGGATTACTACATGTAATGTAGACTGTATGTGTAAAATACATGGAGGCATTCAATCTTGGTACAACAAGCCAAATGAAGTAAGACAAGAAAGATTTCCCTTCTTGATAAATATATAAAAGGGAGTTGAGTGTAATTTAGCTGTAGTAATAGCGCTACAACCTATTAGTATTTATAAAGCTCTATAGTTTCTAGTGCACTAAACAGCCAGAGCGATCAATTCAGAAGTCAAATGCTCACAGTCAAGCGGCTCCTTAAGATTTTTTAAAGAGCTATGTATCCCCGTCAAGTATCTGTATTGATAGCTGTTAAAAGTTTTTCTATAAACTGTACTATATACACCTTTTACCAGACCACTATATACTCCACCACTTAATGTGTGGTAGTAGTATAGTCGTGGTCGTGTAGGTAGTTTGATTTAGATTGGATTTGCTGCTATTATATAAGAAACTTGCTGATGATGCTGCATGCCTGGTTTGGTTTGACTGATCTCTCACAGTCACATCACAAAAGCCTCAGGTTAATAGCAACAACAGAACAGCCTCAGAGATGCAGAAACGTATACCTATAAACACCTAAGCAGTATATAGGCATTTAAGTAATATAAAAAATAAAAACGAACTGTACAGAGAACTTTGACAAAATACGGAAGTAGATCAAAAGAAATCATCATAATCATCAAGTGCACTATAATGAAAACAAAACATGAGCAAAGAGTTCATTTTCCACTCAACTAAATAGAAACTCTCATCAATGTTTGTACAGAACAACATAATAGTGCCAACTTGGCAAAGCACTACATTAATATATTCTTGTACTTGTGACTATGTACAAGACGAGCTACAACTGCTACACCTATTCTAATAAAATGTTCGTAAAGAGAGAGAGAGACGCGTAGAAGACAGAAAATAATGTCTGTAGTTATCATCGACTATAAAAAAATTATCGAAATGAATATTGTAAACATTCATTTAACTCATTTCACTACTCACCGACTTATGTATGTAGCATCATGGCATACACATTAGTTATATTATGACATTAACATGTTCTGCCTCTGCCTTACCTACACTCTCTAGGCTAAAAAAGTGCATGTATGTATATACTATTGCTTATGAATAGAATGACTAGTGTAAACATAAATTATTTTACTGCAATGATAATAGCCATAGTAAGAAGTATGTAACTGCGCAAACGAAAAGTAAATATCCGTCAAAATGAAATTAAAATAATTATGCGCTTGCCTTTCATTGTTATTAAAATCTAAACTGTGAACCTACTGAGAGCTTCACAATCAGTTCACTGTGAGAAATAAAAGTTAAAACAAATCTCAAATGGTTCTACTAGAATATATTAATCACTCGCTTACACAGAGAGAGACACTCACATAGAGTCACCTGGTAGACACTCTATAGCATGGCATAATATATAGTTGTGTCTGTAAATGGTCGTGAAAAAGTGCAAGTTGAATTGAAACTTTCAAATATTTTTTCCTTGTGAATATATTCAGAGTGCCAATAGTCCTTTAAGGAATTTAAAACGGTCAGGACACGACATCACATCACAGGACAAGGCATGGATAGTAGTAAAAATGGTTAAACATGTGCATGAATGGAAGAATGAATGGAGTAGTAGTACAAGAGCCCAAGAAGGGGGCAGCCAACATGATAATCTCTGTCTGAGAGATTCAATGCAAATAGTAACTGTGCTTTGCATGTAATGTAAGTAGTAGCGGTGGAATAGGCTTTAGGACAGGAAGAAAAAATATTACTCTCGCAGTCAGTCGCATCTCACAAACCAAACCAAACCAGTCAAGTCGAATCAATTCAAGATAAACTCACGATCATCAATTCAATGCAACGCAATGCACTTTCAAAGGAAAACAAAATCCTTTACAGCTACTTTACATTACCCACCGCAATCTTTAATCTTATACTGGTGCATACTCTGCATACATCTATGCATGTAGTATATAGAATGAATAATACTCACACTACTACTATTGTTTTTCTTACTGTTTTCTTTCAAATAATATGTGTACTATGTATTCAAATAACTTTGAACGTTTCTTTCTTTTCTGATAGTAATAATAGTGGAGTTAGAATATATTATTGTTGATTTTTTCAAGAGAGATGAGTGAGTGAGACAGACCAGAGCTACAGACCAGTCCAAAGAGAACTCAAGCGGAATTGCAATAACAATCATCATATAATATGGTTATTATATAAACACTTGCATTTCACATGGGCTTTTACATGTGCAAATGTAGAATTTACTTTTTTCTGCAATTACACAGTAACAGTGAAGATATTTTATTCATAGAAGTAGTATTGATAGCAAAAAAGCGGTATTTTGCTGTCGTTTTCTTGTAATGTGCACAATGTACATTGTAGTACATGTCACATAACCCTACAAGCCACTACTATCACATTTATTTATTATCAGACAGGAAAGTGAAACTTTGTAGTTTTGATATAATACAACAATGCAATGAATGCAATACGACACACAAGTCACAATGCCCATAGACTATGTAACATTATACCATAATCACACATTTGCTTATTCTCTTATGCACTATTATGGAAAAGTGTGAAAGGGCAAGTTCCGGTGTGAAATAAAATATCAAGAATGCAGTACAGTACAGTAGTGCGGTGATTACTGTGTACTGTGTTCGAATTATCTCAAGTAAGTATAAGGTGAACCTTAGAATTACACTAACTGCTCTCAGAGGTTAAAAATTACATTACTTTTAGCATTCACATTCACACGTATCTGTAACCGAGTTATTATCAAACACTACCACAACAATAACATTACTTGAACTCCTAAGAACCATTCAAACCAACATAAAATCCTTAAAAATATTAGTCCATCGCAATTGTGCACTTTGTATTTTTGCCACAAAGAACCTATTTGTACGTTACAGGGATATTTTCCAATCCTGAAGAAATTGCGTAGGCAGGTGTGAAAATAGAAAATGGTATTTTATGAGCAAATCAGAAGGTCTCTGCTAAAGAATCATATTCATAATGATCAAATGCATAAAAATTCTGGGTGGTTCTTCCGTTTTAGCTTTTCTTTTGTCTATTGTACACTACAGGCAGTAAGAAAGAGCCAGCAGATAAAAGAATTCCATTACGATGACGACATTTGGCACTCGATTGATTCTCAACTTACTTACTTCCACTTTACAATCACCTTCCCTTGCATTTTTTATGGTTCCCTCTGTTCCTTTTTGGGTATTTCAATTTACTTCCCTGTATAAGACTAATACATGACAATATATGACAGGTGTTAGGCGAAAGTGAGCCGGGTGAGCTTCTCTCTCTCTCTCTCTCTACTCTGCTGTGTTGCAACACAATTATTAGCCATTCGTGTTAGAAATGCTAGCAACCATTTGTCTCTGTACCTTAAAAAGCTACCTTAAATCTCCTAATTGTATGTAAGATGCGCCACTGCCACTACAAATGCTTTGTACTTCGAAGAGGTAACCCAGTAGCGGTTTTGCCTGCTGTGTCCTTTACCTTTCCTTCTTCACTTAAACTAACTTAGACAGTGACGACAGAGAGAAATGCATTCAATATATAAATACATACAATATTCTTATCCTTTTACAAACCTATAATATACACTTCCACACATCCACAATATTTCTACTAATGCATCCCTAGTATAAATTTACACCGTACGATTATTATTGCACTTGTGTTGTACGTTTTTCTTGTATAAGCATGCTAACAGATATAGAAGTTGAGTGTAAAGACTGTGTTATAAATGTATTGTATATAGGAACCTAAAATACCACAACATGTAGCTTGACAAGAATAATAGCTCTAGAGTGGAAGAGAAAAGAATACCGTAGCAGGTAAGGTAAAGGTAAGTTGTAAAAAGTCAAAGAGAGAGAGAGAGAGATATCGTTTCGCATCATATTTTATATAGAGTGTATCTATAGGGATGTCAAGCAAGTAGTTGTATAGTGATTAGTATAGAGTTTTGTATGTGTTTCTGCCTGAGACAAGGAGATACAAGATATAAACACATCCACCAAAGCCTAATAAAGTTCCGAATAACAATGCAAGTGCCGCAAGCTTAAAAAACGAGATCCCCAATGCTCTCTAAGCAACTCTAAGCAGACTTTTCAGACTTTGCTTTTCTTTATCGATACGAAGTGAACTGCGAGTGAGTGTCTTTATTCGATTGCATTGCATTTTACTCCTTACGTATACATACACACTCTTCTAAAACTATTACTACAACACACACTCTACACTAGTTCAACCAAAACCACACCAGACCATTACATTGCCACATTACTTACGTGGAGAGTAGTCTGGATAGCGATATTACTCCAACTATTATGTTTTACACTCACACAGCTGTGTGTTTGTAAGAAGGAGCTACTTTAACGTGGTGTTTATACCTACTACTTACATTTCTTGACTACCTACCTACTAACAACAGAAGATACTACTAATCCCATACATCCAAACCACACACAAACATTACTGCAACACGAGAGATTAGGCTGAGGCTATAGCTAGTAGCTGGGAAGTGCAAGGCGAGCGAACAAGTACAGTTTCTTTCCTGACAGACTGACACTCGCAGATTACACTACTTCACTTCTGTTCAATGCACAACAATACACACACACACCGTGGATTTAAGAGAGACGAAATATATTGTTATTCTCTGTTCTCCATTATACACACTGAATTGCATATGAATCAAATCAACAGACTTTTAAAAGCAAACCACATCATCCAGCACGTTGCTTTAGTGTATCACAACTAAACACACTCATAAATTCTTAAATATCCCTACTTGGAAAAATTATCAGTTGCTTCTTTCATTTTGTGTGAAGTAGTATTAAAAGAAATGTGCATAGTACACAAGCTGCTATGGTATACCAAGCCTGAGTGTTGCATATAAAGTGTATTATGGTGAACTCATGTTATTTTAACCACAGACAGCTTTTTGGTACTTATTAGTTGAAAAAGTTTGCACGCTGTACACTGCTACAGAGACTACAAGAATAAGCTACAAGAGCTCTATCGTCGTGCACAGCCAAGTAAAATTGTAAGTTGCAGTATAGGAGTTGCATTACAGTGCAGTGCGAATTCCTCACTAACTCTGTGTGAGATCAACGTGGACATTACATTATGTGAGCAGGGAGTGAGTGAACAAGTAATTTTAAATTGTCAGTTCTTCAAGAAGAAGTTAAAGTTAAAGTGTTGTTCTGTACTGCTACACCTGCCTGTATGGCTTTGGCGTGTTTTCTGTATCTTTTTGTAGAATCACCTACGTGTAAATTGTAAAATTGTTGCATTGTGTAGTTAATGTTAAAAACATTGAAAATTTTACAAGTTTACTTTTAGCATCGGTGTTTTTTCTGTTGTTATTGCCAAGTAAGTGAGTGTGCATCATCCATTCTCATACGAAAAGATATTTTATGAGAGGATTCCATTGTGTTATTTTTTCATGTATTTGATTTGAGATTGTGAAAAACTTTTCTACGTATCTGCAATTAAGAAAATCCTTGAAAACCGCTGGATCGTCATTCCAGAGAGCTGAAACAATACTGACATTGAGTGTTCATTAGGACTTTACATAAGTGTATCAACAGACAGAGGAAACCAGGATACTAGATTTCTGTTATTGTTTCGTGTAGGAAAAACGGTTAAGGTTGCTCTCAGCAAGGGAATTACACAAATGGCAACAAGTGACGTAGGTACTACTTGGAAACTCTAAACACATATAAAGTGAAGTGAATTCTGTGCGGCATGAGATAGAGATTTTCCTTTAAGATGTAAAGATGATTATTTGTTTAGTTTGTACTCATTGAGTCATAACTTACTGCATTACATTAGTATAAAATTACAGCAAAGGAGAGAAATACAATTTACAGGAAGTGACATGACTCCTCCGGCTCGAGTCTCAACTGAAAATCGCGTAAGCTTCATTATGCTATAACTAACAACGGTATTAATTCATACAAATAGTCTCCTACTCTACTACAAAACTAAGTGTTTTACTGTATCATTGTATAATACTGTACTTTTTATAGAATAGTACTACAAAACAAGCTCAAGTTGACTTTTGTTGCAGAGAGGGATCTTTATTTAAAGTAGCTTCTATACTGCCACTATTAATGGTAATGGGGCATAAAGTATAAGTATCTGTACAATAATAGATTAGAATAGAGGAACTCAGTGGAATAAATGAAGTTAGTCAAGTGAAATAAGGAACTGTGCACTCCTCATACAGATACAACACACTACATACACTTCGTGTTGTGCTGAGTTATTATTATATTCTTGTGTTCTGTCAACACTTGTTTGATTCACGATGAAAGAGCTCTTATACTACAGTACAGCACTGGCAGTGTAAGTTGAGTATCTCATAACTGAATTCTTTTGTGACTCTTTTGTATAATGTGTCTCAATTGAATCAGACGAGTGGATCTAGTGGATTAAGTCAAGTTCTTTATGAAATTGAGCTGTTCTGCTACAAATACGCTACTTACTATAATATCAACTTTTTTTATCCCTTATAATATATTACAAGTACACTTGGATTTACAGTACACTGCCATAAGTCTGAGAAGTGTTGCCAGGAATTGCCGAAAAGAGTGTTATGGGGAAACATTTCACACCCACACCACACACAGCTGAGAATTACTTATCTTTACAACATTTTGCAGCTTAGCGTCTCCATTGTGCTGGCCATTGTGTTCTTCTGAAGACCGTAATGCCATTACGCACATGATAACGTATACACAGTGCCTATATACACTCGAAACAGCTAATAATAAGCATAAAGAGGAAAAATAGCTTTAAATTGCAGAAGTGATGCCAGTAGCAGTCTTGTAATATGTTTACGTGTAATATGGCGTAAGTCCACTCTACTAGTTTGTAGAGTATCAGTATAGGCATGGTTGTTGACTGTGTAATAACTTGTATATAGGTATCTGCAAGTTAATACTCATAAAATGTCATGGATGGATTTTGAGGCATAAAAGAAGGAAAGGAAACCAGGATAGAAGACAGGTGATGTTTTTTTGCCTCTCTGAGTAAGGATTATCGGCTGGGAGAAATTATCGAAGCGTTCCAAAGTACAGTAAAGCACAGTGAGACATCACAGGAGCTTTGCTCATATAATATGATACTTACACACATAAATGCCATATACAAGCGGATATACCTACAGAGTAGATACTACTAATAATAATAATCCTCTTAAGAAGCACATTTTTACTTGCAGAAGCAACTAAAAACCAAATCAAACCAAACCATCAATTTTGCCATTTACGGATTTACCACTACTACTATTGCAGTAGTAAATGTGAAGGTATAGAATAGAAACAACCTGCATAAATACTTCTTGCACTAGAAGAAGCAGCATAAAAAATTTAAATCCGCCTATCCTGTATTAATACACATAAAAAGTTTCTTAGAGAAAACTTTGCTGTATCGAATTCATCGTTTAGTTTATTTAACTGCACCCGCAGCTGTGCACAGGTGATCGTAATATATTTCCTTTGTGTACTAAATAGTGTACATAAACATACTGGGGGAGAGGAAATAAGAGACTTGAAAAAGTTTAAGCACGAAGTATCTCACAAGAAATAAAATTGTCATCATCGTCATCCGAATTTTCTTGCAAAACAACAGAACAGAACGGATGAGCATGACAGTACTAGAGTGGAATCACTTTTCGTCCCTCGTGTTATTATTTCAGATGACAAAGTGCGAGAGACTACGGTGTTTTGTTGACAGTCGTGTCTATTTCAAACATATTGACTTAAACTTTACAATACACAATTAGCTCTACGAAGAAAAAACGTAGTGGAAGTAAATTGTAAGCTGAACTATCAAAGTTTTGGTGGCTAACGACCGTTTAATTGTCAATACTCAGACTTGAGGCCAAATCGTAAATATACTATACCTATAAAAGTAGATGCGTACTTCTGCTGTAAAAGTACAATAAACTCATGATATGATGATGGGGGTTTAGTTGTTGTATTCTTTTTGAGTATGATAAATACACGTAAACTAAATTCAGTTCGTGATCTCGTGAGAATACAAGAAAAAAGACTCGTGTGGAGGAAATGGCCTGCACTCGTGTATGCCCACTAGTATTTATTTTTGGGTCTAATTGCACATTAGAACGGTGTGGTGAGGAGGAAAAAGCGAGAAAACAACTGCGTCCGGCAAAGGCAACCCGAACAACAAAACCAAACCCAAAACGAATAACAATTGAAAGAACATACTAGCAATTTACTAACTTGCTACTTACATTTTGCTCCTACTTCGTTACCCTAATACTGACTTAATATTTGTCTATTCTTTCTATAAGGCATTTACAAGCGTATAATATTTTCGTATGCAGAAACGTTACGTGTAGCTAATATAGTTGCATAGCGTGGTGCCTGCAATTCTGTTTCTGTCAATGTTATTTTCTTTTGTGGGGATTGACAGAAACAGACAGCCGTGTGTATAGAGAAGAAAATATAGTCAAAAAGTAATTCTATAGCCATCCATCCGAGTAAAACTATAAAGTAACTGTCCGTTTATCGTTTCGTTCGTTTAATTGCCCAGAGTGACACTGACTGAATGAGTGAATGTGGGGAGCTTGGGATTGGACAACTCGCGTCTTTTGTTCGTCTTGTTGTTATCCGCCTCGATATCAACGAACGGCCAGACTTCATGAGACATAGAGCAAAGCAAAACCATTACATCGCACACCACACCACCAACAGTCAGCGACTTTTAATTCATTGTGTCACAGGAAATGATTACCTTTTTCATTTACCTACATAATATTACAATTTACAATGCTACAGTAACTCTCATTCATTATTATTATCGCACTGCCATTCCATTATCCCTCTGTGTGGATTGGTTATAGTAGTTAGCGATTGCGTTGCGTAAGTGCTAAATGAAAAACTGATCAAAATAGCAGTAGATGTATTATTCTTTTTATGAATATCTTACGGTACTTATTTCTCCTCCTAAAGTTCTACTATATCCACTACCACACTTTAATAAAAGTATTGCAGCATAACTTTTATCCACAAAGTATTTAGTACAGTTACTGTTACATAAAATGTGTACCTAAATGCAGAAAAATACAATGCAATTTTATAGCTTCTCTCTCTCTCTCTCATTCATTCAAATTCAAAGTCCCTTGCATCATCAACTATAGAGGTATGTCTCTTACATACATTCCGAATTCCAACTCTGCCCCCGTGTGTCCTCTGGTATTTTTTTACTTTGTATTTTTGTACTTTGAGAATCTCCACTATGTTTAGCACACTGACAGAAAAGAAAATACATAAAACCTCTCTGAGATGTTATTAATGTTCAGTTCATATTGAATTCTACCGGCTGTGTCTGTGTCTGTAGATTTACTACTATATAATATTAGGTGTATTATTTGTATCAATAGATAAAGTAATATATATAGAGGAACAGAATAGCGAGTCCACTTAATGTAGCTACCAGCTACACACAAACTGAAAGAGTAAAATGCATACATAAAACCTTTATATTTTACATAAGGATATTTATTTTTATTTTGGAGCTACTTATTGAAGAGCCGTCACACATCAAAAGCGAACCAAGCCAAAACCAAAGAAATTCCCTATACAGACACTAATATAGTACGCAGTGGTTCGTAAACATAAACGAGTCAAAGCTATGTTGCACTAGTAGTAAATAATAATAATATGACTGGTTCCTTTATACAGAGAAGAGTAGAGAGTGTGTATTAGTAAATTTGAGACCCTTTGGGTTTATGTGACGGTGACTGATGAAATGTTCCCCTTAGAATTGCCAAAGGCAAAGGGTACTGTGTAATAATGCACAGAAATGCTACTTCTACTACTATTACACTACACCGGTTACTAACTAATGGCACGACTGTTTATCTCCGCATAGCAACTTTATTTCACTCTGACGAGGACGAGACGACCCTTCAATGGCACGTAGTATTCCATTTCATTTCACTCCGGTGTGTGGTACTTCGTTTTGCCCATAACTACAAACTATGTATAGGGATTCATTCATTATATTTTTCTACTTACTAATATTATATATACTTCATAGATCTGTGAAGATATGCAATCAACTCGTCCTGCACTCATTGTGTGTTGTGTGTTTGTGTATGTATTTGATGTACGTACCCATTCTGTATTATTATTACTCGTTTTATAGTCTACCCTGTTCAGTTGGTTCTGTTGGAGTTGAATAAGGGAACTTGGTTTCATTTGGCTATTAAATTCACTTAATATTATTGTACTCTATACTGTGAACTGATCGCAGCTTTACTTTACACTAGTATGCGATTCATCGTACTCATAACAATATTTCTACTTTGTAGCGTAACATAAATAAAGGATGGAGTGAATTGTGTGTAAATATATTCTGTACATTTGCTATATTTATATTTTCCATGCAGGCGGAGGACAGCCACGCTAGGGAGGATAGCCTGTTTTGCTTTCTGATGCCACACATTCAAGTTGATGTTGTACATTGAACATTATTGCATTGCGTGACTCCTTGTCTTCTTATTTCCTCTCTGACCGTCTCAACACCACTGCAGTCAGTCGTCTGGACTCTAAATAGAAGAATCTTTCTGCTACAGTAGACAAAGCGAGCCTTGTCATCAGCAAACTTAAGTTGACTCTCTTTAAAAGTGTGTCGCCTCGAAATCACATCATATTTAACCATCAAGAAAGAAGTTAACTGATAGTGAGTGCAACAGAATAATTTTTGCACACAAAATGTTTTAGGCAAACGAAAAAGACAGAAGAGGGGAGATTTTCTACAAAGTTTAAGTATTGCGTGAGTTCTTTCGAAGCAGTGTCATATTTTTAAACGCGTGATTGAATCGTCAACGGATTTCAAGCCAGAACACGGAAAAGGTTCGACTATATAAGAAAAAATTATCTGATATACAGGAAGACCGTAAGTACATTGATAGAAATCTAATTTGGAAACGAAGTGAAGTAAGATTACATCAGTGGAGTTTCAAAGTCACGATAATTTCCCACATAGTGCTTTGCGTGTCCAGAGTTTCGGTTTTTTGTGTCATCGCATTAAATCCCGATTTATTTCGTTTCATGACTCTTTGAATTGCACGAAGAATGCTGTAATCGCATAAAAATACTACAGGAGTACAATAACGTACATTGAGAAGCTCCCACTTCCCGTTTTCAGTAGCACAGCGGAACTAAACCAAGTCAAAGTCAAGTCTGAAAAGCCAAGTAAGTCAAAGGACTTGGAAAATATAAACGAGGCATTTCTATGCAATGGCACGTCCAGCTGTTAAAAAATTCTAAAGCAGTCGATCATCATCCTGTTCAAATTCCCGACTCCCCTGTTTTATACTACCAGTGCCTCTGTGTTTGACCAGTTAATCGCTAAGCCGAAGCCATATAGAACACAAATGCAGCGGTAAAGGTTTCGTTTCATATAGCTGCAGTGTTTACATGCTTCTTATATATTCATTCAGCGATTTAATGCTTAACTACAGAAATAAGTACAGATAATAATAAAAAAGCATCACGTAATGTGAAACTGACATGAGCTAACTGCTAGACACACACCATGTGCTTTCGTTCCCACATTAAAATACAATAGCATTATCCATAACACATAATATATACAATAACCTGATAAAACATTATGTGAGACGATTATTTAGTCAAACGCACTCTGTGTTTGTATTGGTGTTTTACAAAACAAAACGGTACAGTAGAAGCCTATATATGCACTACAATAGGATTCTGCATACAATAAGCATTACAATTCCAGTGGAACACAATGTAAACGCATAAAAACACGCGTCTGCCAGAAACTTTAGTGTTTCTACTTGGATTCGTAAGCAGGAGGCTTGTAATATTAAACACATCACATTACTCCATTACTACGAGAGAGTATAGGGGGTACTTGACAAACGCGTTCGTGAACGAATAACGTTTATTTCTACTTTGTGCTTCCAATCGGAAGGATTACTTACCTAAGTGACTGGACACAAATCAACTCAACATATCCGCCTCTATACTACTTTTCTACTATTGCTCTTACTCGAATTGGATTCAATTAAAGATAATAAGTTTTTTCTTCGGTGAGTCAAGAATCTGCAAATGGACACGTCAAGCTCAAGCCAACTGGTTTAAAAGGATCGCAAGTCAAGGGTGATTGAATTATAAAAATTCTCCAGAGAATTTCGTTCGGAACGAGCTACTCGTTATCGTGATTGTGGTTTGCCAATAAACCTCTCTGTGTAGTATTGTACACTTTGCTAAAGTTTTTGCACATTCAGAAAGGCAAAGAGTTTGTTGTGGATTGTTCAGAAAAAATTAATTGCATACGTAAGTTTTACAAGCAATAAATCTTATATACGATAGAATTTAATATGTCTGTCTCATGTAGAGTGAGTTGTTTGTAAGAAAGATAGAAAAATGAAGAAATCTTATTTTGCAATGAGATAAGTTGAGAAAATTAACATATAGGTATACTTCTTGGAGAGTTGGGTTACCTATGCCTATAAGGTGCTTGCAAAATGTGAGTGGAAAAACCCGGGCGCAGCCACGCGAGAAGGACAACCAGACCAGTTTCTTATGTTTTACCAGAGATAAAATTCTCATGGAACACGAGAAAAAGAGTTGCCAACTTTTGCCTTGATTTTGTATCTCTTAAGTAAACCATAATCAAGATCGCACTACTACTGGAATTATATTAAGCAAAAGTAGATGAGTGCTTCTGGGGATGATAAATGTTGTTATTGCCGTGATCCACGTAGTACCCTCTAACTCTTTTATATAGATACAACAGTCCTTAGCTTACTAGTTTAGTGTACTTTACTCAAGTGTTTTTGGTAAGTACAACTAAAGAATAATAGAACACAATTGTGCATAGAATAAAATATTATATAGGTATCATCTTCACTACTATCTTTATAACACGGACAAGTTGCAAGGAAAATGTTTCCCCATTTATTTCTTGGAAACTGCACTAAAGTATTTTAACTCTACTCTACTTGGGATTTACAGCAGCTCTCTTACGTAAAACGTTCATGTGATTGAAGCCTATACCTATTATTGTTATTATTGTTATGGACATGTGAGTGTGAGTATACCCTTCTGGACTTTTGTGAATTATTCCTCGTGTTTGTATTACATGAACATTTTTATTATTACTATTATTATTGCTGTTTAGTAATTGTGAGAGCTTACAGCTTGGCGAGCAAATAAATAATTCAGAGTCCAATGTGACTTTCAGCTAGTAATTGCTAATATTTGTCTATTCGTCATTCAAGAACTAAAGAATTGCGAATTCTTCTAAGGATTTTCCTCTTCATATTTTTATCATATCGCCATCGCCGAAGGTGCGTGTGTTTTTTACGCTGTGCATAGCAGTACACAGAAAAGTGAATTCATTTGAACTTGGACTGTTTGATGTTAAAGCGTGATACAACTATTACTGATGTAAATTGCTGTGTATCTCTAAGGCTATAATACTTTGTTGTTAATGAAGTGCTGCGATCTTATTGCGAAATACGTTGTAGAGCAATTTCTGTTAGATAAACACTTACAAAACATTTGTTTCTTGTGAAAAAGTTGTGCTGTGTCAACTGTAAATTAATCGTATTGACATTTACCCTTGATACCGGCAACCAGTACTACAAGTGTTCTTCAAACAAAGCGAAAATGTGTGAAAATACTTCAAGAGGACCCTACAAACCTCGCGACTTGTTTGGGGTGCAGTTAGAGGTAAGATTTTACATCAATCTAAACTATAACAAATTAATTAAGGTTTAATCATTAAAATAAAATATCCGTTACGTTTTTTATCAATCTACGAAATTTATCTCATATCAATAAATGATGCACTTCCGATAAATTAAATTGAGGTTGTAAAGTATTAAAGTATGAAAAATACATCCCTTAGTACATTTAAATGCGATGCAGTTTTATTTGCATTATTACCTTCTAGGTATTACGTTGTTACAAATTACCGATTGTAGTAGTTCCTTCAATACACAAATACGAAACAGAAAATTGCACATATGCATGAATGTCGAATGAATCGAATCAAGAGGGAGTTAAGCTATTTAATCATAATAGAATTAGATTAGTTTCAATTTCCTATGTTCGTAAGAATGATTTATGCAACCTTGCTCATCGTTTTGTAGCTCCTGTTGCTTTGTTCCATGTAATACTTGGAATCGCGTACATACGAGATGCAATCATGAACATTGACATTGTTCTAGATTTCCTGTACAGATAATTCTCATTTCCCGTGACGTCTGTTCATTCACTGAATATTACTCTCTCGCTCACTGGGTTGTTGAATCATTTCATAAATGTGTTCTCTAATATGTAAGTACATATTACATCAGCACGAAAGCCTATACAATGCACTTTTAGTAAACTAAGTAAACTTACATGATAAATAGAAAACCCCAGTAGGGTGTAGTGTGAAGTTTCACTTAAAATTAGTCCACGAATGTAATATGCTCAAATAGGACTTATAATATTCCTTTTTTAGGGAGTGCATAATGTCTACCATAGTGGCTATTTACCTGTACCTGTATAGGTAAACGATTTACTTTATTGTATCAATACTTACAATTACATTAGTATTAAAATTTCCATAGCCTATCATTAAATAATTTGCTACTTAGGAACCGTCTACACAGCACATCGTATTACATTAATGTATTATGTATTTATTAATGACATTTTAGGTATGTTATCAAATAATGTAATACTATTATAATGAATTCCATTTGGAATTGCCCAACCTGTGTGTATTGCCAGTATAATCGTGCAGATAGGGTTAAGTCACTAATATCTCATTACATAGACCTGCAGAGAGAGAGAGAGAACATGATGATATCAATTTACAAGCATGAAAATATGGACACATCGTATCGCTCGCTTGCACATCACATCAAAGCTTATCGAATGCCCGTTCTTTATTGCATTTTGCTTTAGAATGTGTTCACAAAGTGTGTCGAAGATTCATCATAAAATTTAACCATAACATTTATCATTCCCATATTCTCATCTCTCTCAGCCCTTTCTCCTCACATTCACTTGGAGCGACCAAACCAAAAGACTGCTATTAACGTCCATACAGTCGGCTAATAGTCCATAAGTGCTATTTAGGTAAGCGAATTAATACGAAGGCAGAGCTGCAATGTAATGGAGAGGAAGGTAGTAGTCATAGTTGTAATGGTATAAAGGCAGATTACAAAAGCAATAAATATAATATCATCTTGCACCAACTCACATCAGTTCTAGTCAGGGTTAACTATTACCTTCATCCCTATTAGCCCATTGCACGTAGAAGCGTGGTTAAGGTGACATGACATTGAGCATCAGTCAAGCTACAACATCATATTATTATTATTGCTAAACTTGGTTTGCATAAGTTATGTACTACAGTACTATTATGTGAGAGTAGAAATAACATAAAAGCTTTATGTATGGTATCTGTAGTAATTTATTGGATTTTCTGCTTTGTTGTGAATTGTGAGCTGATGGGCTATAGTACACAAGTTTCCTAGCTTCATTATTTAAAAAGGAAGTGCTTTATTGTTACTGACATTGCAAATATGGGGAAATACTTGGAAATTTATGGCAAAGAGATACTTAACTGAAAAATTCTACAAGGAAGTATTAGATATGCACTTGCCCCCTAATAAAATCACAACTGGAAGCTTTTGATTATGATTTGTGATTGTGGTCGTAAATATATGTGTAATTTAACGTTGTTATGATTCAGTAGACAGAAGTTAAAGTTGAATTTACATACGGCTGCTGGTTTTTTGCTAATACTGCAATTCTCTCAGACTGTCCATGGGATTTCGTTTAGCTCCATTAATGGAAAAAAAAACTTTAGTTGCAGATTGCTGCCATATAAATAGCCTGTATAACCAATAAAATTCAGTGTCAGTGCACAATAGAAGTGGTTAGCAATGTTGAGAGATTGAAGTTAATGTAAGAAAGATAATAATGATGATTTGGCATGTATACTGTTATTAGTAGTTACCTCAGATACTCTTTACCGTCACGAACCTACATTTTCAGAATCAATTAATCAATTCTATGCAGATTTTTATATTTTATCTTGAGAGTTTCTGGAATATCTGCATACTTTATCTCTTGCAGCATTTATGCATTCTCCGCTAGTTCAAGACTAACCAACATTAATCAAAATTGCAATGTAGCTACCTAAAACAATCTTCTTGATTGTAATATTATTATACTTCTTGTTTCATTTGCATTTCAAAGTTATTCATCAATCTATAGATTTTGTCATTAATAGCAATTTCAGATTCATTTTACATATATATTCAAATAAAATCCTTTCTCAGTACTTCAAGGTTATCAGATCCAGTAAAGTCATTGTTTTCCGTCAAGGCGTCTGAATGTCTAATTAACTTATTTTGTTTTGAATTCTATACAAGCTACTAGGTACGTACGCACGTGCAAATTCGTTTTTTTTTCTTGTAGTAGTAGGATCACAACTTTAGATAGCTACGTACTATCTGTATACTATTCTTGATTAAACCTTAAGGACAATTATTAATTGTTTACTGCAACATGTCTCAAGTTTGCTACTCAAATGTGCAAGCGAAAGAATGATCGCCTGCATTTTAATTAGTTTGTTCTAATCCCTGTGGTTATAAAAATGTTAGTCAATGTTATCAAGAAAAATCCTGTAAATTCATTTTTTCATGTACACGATTAACACTAACACAGATTTAGGCACGTGAGGAGTGAATGTGTCACACGGAGAGGTAAAAGAGTACCTAAGTACAATGTGTGAAAACATTAAGGCCAATTGGTGCAGATAACTTGTATTGAATGAAAAATGAAATTAGTTATGTAGCAGAACGGCATGGTGAGGTTTTCTTAAAGAAATTAATGTCGTATAAAATGACTGTAGTAGAACTATTGGGAGTAAACGTTGCGTTGGTAAGAGTAAGATTCTGTAGAGAGACAGAGAGAGAGAGATACATTAGCTAATGGAATGGGTTGGTGATAGTTTGCAAATATTTACAATGTGTCTGTATAGTTCATGACACTTTGTTGAGGTTTTTATGATTTTACGGCTGAATGCTTTGAAAAGGGGACCGATAGTTGATAATTATTGTCTTTTTATCTTTTCGTGACTGTGCGTGCTGTTCTATCTGGCATCTAAAGAGGTTAGACAAATCGTAAAATCTTAATACCGTCATAACAATCTACTTTAACAATGATGCGAATAATGAGCTGGATTCCCATGTACACTTTCCTCAGATGTCCAACACAGATAGAGTTATCTCCATTTTAGTAGTTATAGTTGCTTCTATAAGCATATAGCAAATATTATTATCGGTAAGGTATTTTATGTATATGTATAGTAACACAACACTTTAATAATATTTTCTGTGTAAACTTGCACGAGGACACTTGTGTTTGTGTCTAGTTATTAGTAGTAAAGTAGTTGTACGACCGCACTGGCTTGTTTGTATGTATCTTTTAAGACATTGGATATGTTGTAGTGGATACTTCATGTTGATATTCTATTCAAGTTGCACAACTGGCCATCATATCATCAAAACTGCAAGCGAAGCCAAGTCAGGTTAAGTTTGAAGACTAATCTTGTATTATTGCACACGAAGCTAAGCCAAAGTCGTTTTTTATTGCCTATTTGTGCAGATACAAAGAATTTACATATTTTTATCGGATTCTTTACGATGTTTTATGCAAGACAAAGGTTATTATAGTAGTAGTTGGCTTTCCTGTCCTCAAGCACTCTCTGCAAGTGTTTTTCTAATTACATACACTCTAACAGGGCTCATACACATTAGCATTACATGGCAGGATAGAATAACGTATCAGTAATGCATGTCCTATACCACAATTATTGCTACAGATAAGATAATGTCAGGTGCTCCGCATTGAATTTAAAAACAATTTTGAAAGTTTCAATACGTCTAACACAATTAAATGCAATTTAGTACTCTAAATTGTGGCCCAACAGAATTGCTCGACATTACCTACCCAATTGTGTTAACACATGAATCTATCACATACCTAAATAAGTTTTGCTCGTTCTTAAACTATATTATAGCTAAATCATTTTACAACATAATAAACATGGACATAACCACACCACATATATAAGCAATGTAAATCTATGAAATATTGTATTGGTGTGTACACACATTGCACTATTGCAACTTAATTGCTGTTTAAGGCAAGGATAGGGCTCTAGTACACACACAGCGTACTTAAATACGACAGGTCTGATAAAAAATCTGATACAGTATAATTAATAAATAATATTACCACGCGAAACAATCGACACACACTAATTAAATATTTTCCCTGTGTAGCTAAGTATGTTTATGATTTGTATGAATGGATATACAATACGATTTGAAGTCAAAGACTAAATGTACCATGTATGATTAGTAATTTGTGCTGAACATGACAATCGATGGAGCATTGCGATACAAATGAACAAGTGAATGCCAATTCCCACTTAGTAGATCGCGTCTAGGTAATGGAAGAAAAAAAAGAAACCAAGAAAAAACTGTAACGTTGTACACTATACAGCTACTAATTGTTAACGCTTCCCATCGAGCGAAGCAAGACGTTATCTTCTTGGCCAATCGAAAAACTGATAAAAACATTCAATCAAATTAGCACTTCGCTTTAGATTTCGATACGAATTACTTTAGCTCACGTTCAATGCTCATACCGCACAGACACCACAAAACATGTTGATTTGCTACGATCGGTGACAAAATGAAACTTTTATTATCTAGTTAGCACATTGTGATAGACACTTTTCTGTCTGCTAATCAAACGTGCCCATTAGTAATCTAAGGTGGTAATGGCTCCTTTCTAGTGTGGAGGAACTTATACTACCTAGCGTCTTGTATATGAGTCCCATTATAACACGCAGTCATACAGATAGAAACACAAGGATGTATTTTATAACATCCATTTAGTTTGTTTTTAGTTAAGGAAGCTTTCCCTAATTTACTCATTATACAGATAATGGGTCGGAATGTTCCCTACGTAGAATAAATAGTTGAGTATTGAGTTAGTAGAAAATTCTTAGAATGGAAATGACAATTAAATATTCGATAATAATATTTTAAGCTTCCAATGATTGTTAATTAGGCAATACTACTGGTGTTAGTTAATACCGTAAACCAATGCATGCCCTATACAAATTATACGCACCAAAAAACTTAAAATGCAAACCCAAAATTTTAATACTATAGTGCTATTTCTATTCATTGCCTTTGCGAGTGTAAATAAAATATCTACACATTCTGATGAATCTAACCAAATTTATTCGCAATTAGATAAATTTGAATGACCTTACCCCAAAACAAGAGTAATTTTTGTATCAGTTTACCAAAAAGGTTTAATCATAGTGTACTGCTACTGTCACATATTTACTGATATATGTCATGTCGTGTCATAATTTATAGGATTTCATACCAGCTTACATAAATAACGTGATTTAGATTGTACACACTTTCTAGACCACTGTTAAAGTTTACACATAGAAAATGTGAATGATGAGCGAATAATGTATGCAGTAATCTCATGTTCACAGACACATTACTACAATTAGTGTATAAATCATAGTAATTTACTACGTATTACAGAAGATACGGCTTATCTAAAAATTAATGTGTGTAATTCTTTTGAAATGTTTTAGGTAACAAGTCTTTTATTAGATGCGGAGTTGATGAAACTTTCAACTCTCCAGTCAGAATTGGAATCGACTCAAAACATAATTGCTGAGAAGAACAACGATCGGCGACAGGAGCAAGAAGATCAACAGCTGGAGCTCATTCTCGCCATATCGTAAGTTCCACTTTCACACTTTGCTCTCGCAGCAGCCAAATGCAATTAGGAAAGAAGAGACTGCATCCAACAATTTATATGTAATCTACTCGTACTCTACTAAATGATGTGTCGAATTAATTAGTACTGATTAGTACAGGCCCATTCATACAACCAATGTATTACAGTAGCTATAGTATTAAATGACTTTTGCATGTTAGTAATATGTTGTGGTACATTTTAGTTGAAGTTGTTCTATTAGTAAAGCTAGTTTTTACTTTCGTTACTAGACGCACACAAAGGATGAGGTTAATTAAGTGTTTTATGGTTTTAAGAGTTCAACAAGCTCTAAACTTAAATATATAAAAAATAATACTAGTACCTAATAATTTACACACCAGGGTATACCTACCTTTAATTCTTACACAAAGAAACTCAATGCAAACATTAGAACCTCTTTGTAGGCACATTCGTTTTTATTTCTAAAGAATATTCACTCAATATTTGCTGAAAGCAATAGATCTCCTGTGTAAAATATAAAAGTGAGTTAAACTGTTTGTTTTGGTGTTTGCCCTTAAAGGAGGATTCAATCACAAGTGGAGCAGTTGGAAAGGGAGTATAAAGTTCATGCTTTGGGAGCTCTCAAGTCTGCCCCACTTCGAGGATCAGGAAAGGTAAGGCTTTACATTTTACATTATAAACCCATATAGTGATTCATGTTTGATTTTATCTTCGTGTGTGTATGTATGTTCACGTTATAACTAATAGCTCCCACTTCCATTATCACTATAACTTGCACTCTCTTCATAAATACATCAACTAACATTACAACGACGATCTGAGCCAAGTATAAGTAACATAACACGTATAGGTACGTAAATTATATAGATTCTCTGTATAAACCCATCATGTATTCTTACGCACATAAGTCATAGTCATACACATAGATTTTTATACCTACACCTGTTGTTGTCGGATAACATGATATACTGCTGCGTCTACTTACTACAATACAAAATATCAACATCAGCTTCTTAATACAATGACCTGAAGAATTCAATGATTTTTCGCACCTTTGCTTACAATGGTTGCTTACAATAATACAAGAATTGTTTATCTATACGTAATATTGCTATAATATATTTTATCTTAGAGTGTTAGATGTTACTGGCAGTACCTTAGAGTCATGCCGCAGGTAAACCGTATCGTATCCCTTTCATTTTCACTACAGTTTACTTTTATAACGTATAGACACAGAGTACAGTACATATATTTCATACAAATGGCTGCCTTCCTAATCGGAATCAATTGACTCGATTTACCAATACAATGTCTTTTGATTCCTTTGAAGGTATATCTCTTACTGCTGCTGTTACTACTACTACACTAAATAAAAGTTGTACACGAATATACATTCATTCCCAGACATCCAACAATGAGAATAAGGACCGACACACAAACTTTCGCTTTCAAAGGTCTACTATGTAGCTTTGTACTCTTTAATAATTTTTTTCACTGTGTTATTGTAATGAAGACAGAGCACAAAGCTGATAATACAGTACTAAGTACAAATACCGTACTCGAATGTTACTTCATTTAGAGATTTATGTTTGCATAAATTGTTCCCGTTGTTAGCACAAGGTTAGCTGGAGGCAATCATTTAGTCAATACGTTTTACGCTTCATTCTTTGAAGTATACTACATAGTGTAGCCAATTACTATTGCTTTTGGAATCGTACCATGAAGTTGTAAACCTTAAACTTTGACGAGCATACTAGTTACCATTTTTACTAAACGTAATTCTCATTTTATCTCGTGATAGTTTTCTTATCTGTAGTCTTTAAAACCACTAATAGCAGGAATCACTGAGATGGATTGATATTCCATAGAATAATTATCGAATTTGAGGTGGACACAATGAAAGTATTGGATTTCAAGTAAATCCTTACAGAAGAACGTGATCCTTTCGCTTTTAAATGCTCAAGGCGAGGAATCTCACATGTTATTTATGGATTAAGACTTAGTGGCTTGATGCGACGAGGTTGTTTTACTAACGAATTGATGATAAGCAATGTTCATTCATGTCAGCGAGACAATCCACAATTTATAAAAAAATTAAATTGCAAGTAGCACACATAGATACTCAGTCACATCATTGCATTCATAACGCATAGTGCCTTTAATCGTATGATGTAACGTGGAAGAGAGTGTACCTTTTCCTAATTAGTATTCCCACACCTGCATCAATGAAAAGAGAATTTCAATTGTGCAAAACTTAAAATCAATGTATGAACTTTATTAGGTACTTTATCGATAGAATATTATTATGAATGATTGTCTTGAAACACTAGTTGTGCGTGAATGAGCTAATAAATTAAATACTATAGAGGTGCCCGAACATAAAACGAACTATCCATCTGCTATAATGTTGGTAATACTGAAAAAATTAATTATGATTTATAGAGTAACCGGAGTCAACCTGCCATTGGACTGAAGTATCTCCCTAAATATCGGGTAAGGAGAATTTGAATTTTTTTAAAAATTTCCTTTTGCTTTACTATCGCTTTCTGCAAACAAAATTGCACAGACATGCTTTGTATGCTGTACTGGTCTATGTACATTAACATACGTCAGATTGCATATCTTTGCATTCAATTGGAAATATGTGTCAATCAATACTGCATGATCATCTCGATCATATCAAGCCGCAATTCTTCTTCTTCTTTCATTAAGTAGGCCGATATTCTTTAAAAAACGCAAACAAGGCAATTGAACTAATCTGAGCTCGATAACGGCGCTTTTTACATGACTCTCGAATGAGTTGAACAGTTGTGCTAGAAGATTCTGCTGGCGTAATATAAAAATTATCTTACCTTGTCATTCGACAAGGTTTCTTTTACACCACCACCGTCATAAGTAAATTAACGTAAGTGCTCTGAAGATGATGTTCTTCTAAGGCTGTCAATGATGACCGATAAAATTTACAAAACCACAATAACCTTTAGCATATATGTCTGCTTTGATGATTAGAATTTTTTCTCAATTTTCCTTTTACTTTTTCCATTGGAAGTATGTATGTACTAGTAAATGATTCGTAGTAGAAACCAGTACCTACCGTACTTAACATATAGTGTAGTACATGTTTATTTATTAGATTGAACGATTTATATGATTCTGCTCTCAATTCTCAATACCAGTAATACAATTATTATTGTTGTTGATCTTGATGCATTCATCTGCATCTCAAATTCTACAATAAATTGCTTAAAGCACACACACAAAGTTGGCACTTTCTTTCTTGGTAAATACTGGTACAAAAAGTCAAAAGCCTCATGTAGGGATTTTTTACTGTTGCAAATGTAAAGTAATGATGATGAGTCTATAGGTGGTTCTTATAAATGCCCTTATATGTCATATTACTACAGAATGGGTATCCATAACCTACACGTCAATCTCTTGTAAGGAACAAACGAAAGACAGTCGTTCGATCTTCTTTGTTGAGCACCTCTTCACTCATCTCTGTGACAGAGTACATGAGGAAGGTTGTTCGTTTTAATAAGAAACACAACTCAAACCTGCTCTCTCATTAATAAATCAACGCAATCAAAAAATCTTTCTCGTCCAATCTACTCATCCATTCTTTTTCTGACTTGGTTTGGTAAGGAAACGTGCTGTGATGTTGTCGTCTTCGTAATTCTCTTGACTCATTAAAGGCTCATTCCGCTCAAGTTCCTGTTTTTAACTTATTTTTCTTCTTTTTATATAAACGATTGATGGTTTCTGCTTTACAACTCTTACTATTGCAGTAATCCTGCAATGGCACAGTCATATAACATTTTTACTCGAGTGTATTTATGCAGTAGGGCGATATACCGCAGAGACACTACTACTACATGGGAATTCAGGTAGCACTTACAACACAATACTTGTTCCAACCACCACATTAAGGAATACAGACTGTGTAAGCACCAGACAACAATCTGTCTGTCAAATAATGCAACAGATTGCTTTGATCTTTTGAGATCTAAGTAGTAATACTAAGAATCAAGTGACACACATTTCCATTCTATCTAACAAGCTTATTTATCTTGTGTTTGTGTGTGAACATAGAAAAGGTAAACAAACCAAGACGTGCATACACTAGTACTACGTGAGAACAAAGAAGTCACTATAGTGTGTGAGTAGTACAAGTAATAGTAAAGTACCTGTCAATATACCTACCTAGAGTATACAGAGCATTTTGTCTATATGCATACTGTAAGTAGCATGTTAGGAAATTCTGGATCTTTTAACAAAGTACAATCGCATACAAAAAGTTTGCTTAGAATTTAGTGCACAGGCAGTAACTTTCTTAATGGACTGCGACTGGACTCAACACTCTCTACTAACTACTTACTGGCATTTTTCTAAATCTGCCCAGCAAGTTGATAACTTGACACTTGTGGTAGGTAAAAAGTAACCTATACACTGAAATGAACTATTGGGATAGTAATGAACTGTGTGTGAACAGACGAAAAAACTACGAAAAGTAAATTGCAAGACAGATGCCTATACAGGATCTAGTATACGATTGACAAATGTGAGAATAAATTTTCCATTCACAAATGCAAATGGACTATTGCAAGTACAGTAAATATTTTATGATATGCAGCTCCTTGGGCTAAAATTAATGACTGTGCTCTATAGCCCTGTCTCGACAAACTCACACCCAAACTTAAAAGTAATAGACAACAATTGTCATAAAAATAAAATAATAATAGTATTCTTATCTTTATTACTCCACTATTGTATTGATGATGAAATGACAGACATAACTAATATACTCCATAGTACATATAAGCTGCAGATTTACATAAAAACACTTTTTCTTATCACGGCATCACTTTAGTGTAACTTATACCACCGGAACTTTTAAAAACATTGTGTACAGGCATTTAAACGGCGACTAGTAGTAGTAAAGCTGTATGGAAATGGAAACTGTCATAAAAGAGGGCAGGTAAAAATGCATTTCTTTGAAGTGATTGTTTGCTTTTGCTATCACATCTCAAATACCATGCTAATTGACATAAATACAATGGAACAAACAAGAATAAAAAGAAGAACGAAACACGCATTGGTCCGTAGCGTCATTATGTAAAGTATTTTTTAGGTCGTTTGTACTTGTAACCTATACACGTTGGACTTATTTGGCATTGTTATTATGTGGGCTTATGTTAACTGCTTGAGTAATTTCCCTTCTTTAGTAGTGGATGATGTGACGGGAAATGACGGGCAACTTGGAATTATTAGTATTATGACGGTCAGCATAAGCTGATACTCTATTTTTAAAAGAAAAGCGCAGCCAAGCGAGTAATATAAGTCAAGACATGTTTAGAAAAATTGTAGCAGTTAAGGAAATATTCCCCTTATGGCAAAACATCTGGCTAAATACTTCTTTCTTTACCAGAGCAGACATTATAGAGAAAAAGCACGCGAATAATATTAAATAGTTTATTTTCCTCTGTGAAGCATGTGCTGCTGGTGACATAGTAATCATATATTACTCTATCCGTATAGTATAGTCTAAAATAAAATATATAAAAATATAATGCACATACTTATCGTAGTAATGTGAGAGAAGATGAGGATTAGGAACAGACCACGAAATAATATTGGGCACTTAAACACAGTACGATGAGTTGTGAGTGGGTAATCATGTTCTATAGTGCAAGTCTGACATGTAACAAACAGATGACAAGGAAAAAGGGGGAAACTAGGACGAATCACTCATTCGCACACATCACAACACACACACAGCCGCCTACTAATTGACACAACATCAGTGTGTAAATGGATTTGTAAATGAGTAATCACAATATTTGATCAGGAAGGCATTGTGCCCATTTTAGGGACGACTTGACTTGACTTTTCTACTTGTGATTATTATTCACTTGCACACACACGGACTCAATTTGGTTCATTGTGAAGTGTGTGCATGTGTGTTGTGTAAAGTGCAAATATGCATACAAATCCCAAAAGAAGATAATGAAAGTAAAATCATTGTTCTGTAGTTACAGTAGTGCTTGCGAGCAAGTACTTTTGTAGTTCATTCAAGTTGAATTAAATGCTGCATTTTGCATAACTAACTAATTGTACATACGTCGTACATAGATGTGCTGTTGTTGTTATTCTATATTTGTAAATTGCAAATATACCTACTTGCATCATGCATAATTCTAAATACGTACTACTAGTTCCAACGGGTATACTATTTGCATAAAGTACTTACACTGCAGGTAAATACAAAAGAATCTCTCATGTAAATTCAAAATACATATGCGTGGAAGTTAATGGGGCATAATTATTGTCGACTGTGATAGACAGACAAGGCAATATTCATCTCTCTCTCTCTCTGTCTGTCTGTATTGGAATTACTCTTACCATTCTGCTTGATGAGATGTGATGGGATAAGATTAAAATTTCAATTTCGTTTAAATTTGACGTAAACATATGCTGTAGCATTTTACTTACTTGTACTTTGCTGCTCTGCTTTTGCATATGGAGTGTTGTTGCTCCCAGTATAAAATCTGATTATACTGATAATAACTACAGATCTGATCTCTAATGTTCATGCAATGCAAATGTAACCCTCTCATTACCAACTGCTGCATATTCAAATATAGGAAAGGTAGTATAATGTGTGTAATATGCTTTAAGGTATGATAAGATTCATAATTATTTGCAATGGATGAGACAGGATGTCAAAAGGATTTCGTTATTTGCATACAATATTGTGCATACCACTCACCAGTCATGCTCCCATGTCAATTATCGAGGTGTTCAGAAATACCTTACTAAATTTTGAGAATGACATGACAGGACATTGTGTGACAGGTGGTTGTAGCTCCAGCCTAACAATAATAACATTATCAGATGCCTATATCTGTCTTCTCTGTGCGTGTCGTAATAATGTTCGTTTAAATGTTAATGGTAGATGATAAATGTGTTATTTAGTTTATCTCTATCCTGGCATGGCACTTGTCGTAGTAAGAACTGCCAGCTATAGGACCTTAGTATTTGATTTATATTTCATGTGAGGGCGTACTCATCGAAATATTTTATTATTGATGAGATTAAGATTGTAATGACAATATTTAGTGCACGTGTAATACATTAGTTCATCCAAATGCTTATGTAATGGCATGTTCTGTTTGTATTGTTGTGAATTTGTAGTTTGTGTAGTTGTAGTAGCGATGAAGCAACGTGGTGGGTAGCAAAACATTTTTAGACAATACTCAAATGGCTAGGTAAAGTCTACAATGATAATGAAGTACATAGCTATGTACAACCTGATAGTAATTCACGTTCACAGATCAAATCGAAAACGTTTTGAAGTTTACTAAGCATACAAGACATTTAAAAAGGCATTTATCTAAATATCAACAAATGTAAATGGTGAATACGACATTGACAGACACCTTATAAGGTTGAACAGTTACATTCTACAAATGTATAAACCTAAAAAACTACAATGACCATTTAAACACAAATGTAAATAATAATTTATTTGTTTTCACAGAGAAATGATTTATTGCAATGACAAATAGTACGAAATAATAGGTATACTATTGGAAGACTGTGTAAATACGTATGGCGATAATATTTACATCTGTCTGTGCACATAAATGCCTCCCACTAATGAATGTTGACTTTGGTTAGTAATTTATTGGATTATCATCCAGCGCAAGTGCATATTAGTAGTAAAACTATCCTAATTATAAAATATCGCATTGAATATTAAATCTTGAGTACATATTTAAGTACTTATGTTTGTAGTAAATAGTTTGTGATTTACTCCCTATGACTGTGTATTGTGTCTATGATATAAAATGATTACAGCGTTAGTTTATCTCGTTGCCTGCATGTAGCATAAAAAGCTAAAGTTGTACAAAGAATCCAAGCAGTTTGCAGTTGCAGTACTCCTTCCATGTGAATACATGTTACTACCACAAGCTTGACTGTTTTGAAAAGTTTCCTTTTCATGATATAGATGCCAGCAAAACCCCAAAGGAAGAACAAGCAACCAATAGGTAGTTGAACCTCTCTCTTACAAATGAACTCGTGTGGTTGTGTTATGATTCTATGACTATGTAAATCTGTGTATCATGTTAGAGCAGCAGAATATAACCAAGCATAGCGAATTTCTCCTTTTAAAACCGCAATCAATACCAAGTTGACAAGATGCTTAATAATATGAATATGAATTACACATGCACTATATTGAGCCAATAAATTAATGATCACATTATGCATCGTCTCATCTATTATGAGCTTCAGATTATTAAATGCGTCAGGATTTTATACGAAAGATATATATAACATGCGTGCAAGATATTCTGGTAACTCAAAGTACAGGAAGTCAAATGGTACATTATATCTAAAGACCCAAGAAGTATATTATTATAGTAGCATGTCTTTTAATCATCTATAGAGTATAAATCTGAGTTAGTAAAGAGACCTACGAAAATTACTGGAAGGCATAAAGCACAAAGTATTTTTAATAGCGTATCATTCAATAGAATCTTAAGTTATAAAGTTATAAAGCTAAAGATTGCCATTTGGAAGCTGGTAGTAGTTTTGTAATAGGGCAGGCAATGTCGTAAGCTGTTTGAGGAACTCAAATTCAACCCTTCTATTAATGCACCAGTGAAATTCCCCATGCATTTTACACTCGGTGCTAACAGGATTTCACATGCGACTGTAACAAATCAAATTACCCTTAAAGTATTAAGCGAGTCCACAGTTCATTCAAGAGCTGTGCATTGTGTGCCTCATAATATATTGCCTATCTCCAAATCTCATATTTAGATCTTCTTCTGTGCGTCGACTTGCTAATAAACTCTCAGTGATTCAATGTAACTCTTCAACTGAAGGCAATTCAAGTCAAGAGGTTTTCTTTCGCATTGGACATGGGTTCTTCCTCGTCGACGACTTGGTCGTAGCAAATATTTCCTATATACCACTACTGCAATATCAAAGAGCTACCTTGTTCTCCCATACAATGAATGTTCTATACCTTCTTACCAATAATTCACGCAATACTCTTCGAGATGACTAGTAAAGCAGTCAGAGAGCTTAAAATCTTGAATGCAACGTTTTTTAGAGCTCCGAGTGTAAATGTCGTCCTATTCTATTCCTTTTATAGTAACAATTTACCCGTTTGCACCGTATACACTTCAAAATTACATTCTGTGGTATATATAGAAGAAAGTAAGTCTTTTATATAAAAAACACCCAGAATGGAAACATAAATACAAATCTTGCTGCAGAGTTCACTTTTCCACGAGAACGTTGTTGAATTCGTATTCGTAGAGTACACCGTAAGAATATTCTCCAACTGTACACACTCTCACAGTGTGTCGTGTGTGAGTCATCTTATATATAGCAACTATATTTCCACTCTCTCCCACATCACCAACATCAAACCGACCAAAAGTGTTCTTACTGCGTTACGTACATAGATCACAATAAGTATTAAGTATATGAGATCAAGAACTGCTAGAATACAATCTAAACGAACCGAAGAGGGGTTCCCAACAGCTTCTAGCTGTGTGTAGTGAGTCAGTCAGTCAGATACTCATGCACATAATACAGTAGAGTCTTGTATGCAGGAGAAATCTACCACGGTGATCGTGATGATACACGAACCAAAGAATAAACCGAATAGTAGGTACGGAGAGAGTTCTTCAAGGCAGACAGGGTAAAGTTAACTCACTGAAACCTGGATATTATTGCTAAGGCGAAGCTTAGATAAAATAAAATATATTGCGTCCAGAGATCCATGCACAAGTCTTGGCATATACATACAATATGCAGATATATGTGTATATAGTCAACACACACATATGACACATGCATATCTGTGTACAGACTAGTATTGGGTCCATTGAATCGTCGTCGTTGTCGTATTATATATGTCGTGTCCCTTTACTCCTTAGCAATGCAGAGGACAATAGTGGCAGTCGGGGCTTAAGAAGTGTAGGCATGTTGTCTAACGTCAAGTATAAACTAAAGCACCAAAATCGGCTTCATCTCCAACCAACGAGATTCTATTCTCTTTTCCTGGATATTGCAACCTATCCATACTGGAAAACACACACACTCTAATAATATAAGTACATTTTACTATATCTGTAGTAATACTTTGTAAACTTATGTACCTACTACATACATGCTCATACTATGTATAAGATTTATACAAAAAGAAGGAAAAGTTCCCCTCTCGTCACTCTATCTCTTCTTTTCATTATAATATAAGAGATTCAGATACCTCGTCCTATAATGCTGCTAATATAACAAGTTTTCCTGTTCTTCCCAAGTCTCTTCTGTTTCTATATCTCTTTACTCTTTACTTTTCCCTTTATTCCAAGCCGACATTGTCAAATACGCCTGGATTTCATTGAATCCCGAGTACCTTAAGTAATGTAGGTACTTTTAGAGCTGTATACACCGAGGATAATAGTGTTTCTCTGTGTTGTCTCTATGTGAGTGTGTACATGTATTATTAGGAGGGCATCTGAGAAAGGCAAAATGAAATGGCAAGGTTTACTGTCGCAGCGAGAGACAGATACAAGAGTGTAGTAATAACTGTTGGAGCAAAAGAGGCGGAAGATGACAAACCGAAAGTGAGTAAGCCCACTGGAGGCAGAATTTGTGTATGCACTCTTGTCAGTCGGAGAGAGAGGAGCGCACTTGACTTGGCTCTCTGTGCATGTCGTAAGTATAAAAAGCATACCTTGTGAATAAATGGCAGAAAGATACATGGAATAATGGCACGTACAAGTATTACACTATATATAGTCACAGACCCAAATGAAAGCAGAAGCAAGAGTGAAAACCAGAAAACCCGGGTGTTTTCTATCCTTAGTAAAGTTTCCTCTCTTCTTTGCTCTTTTGTTCGTTAGCTTCCTCGTCGGCTCCTATGTACACACTGGTGTGAGTCAAGGAAAATAGATAGATGTGATTACATACCCTAAATAAATGCAATATACAACTATTTACATAGACATGCTATGCTATCCACTACTCCATATGCATGAATGAAAAGAAAAGTAGGATTTTGCCTAAGCTGCTCTCCATACTCGCTCTGTTGTGGCACAATATTCCTTTTTCGTTTCAATAACAATTTCTCTTTCTACGAAATCATTCGGGAAACTTCAAGCAACTTATTCAGATTGAATACATTTCCTAAACGTATTTTTATTCTTTGTGGAAAACCAAACCGGGTTTGTTTGTTGGTGGTCAGGTAGTGTTGTATTAATATGCAATATGCACGTCTAAGGTATACCGACAAGCTTATTTTCATAGATACAGAAGCACAAACAAATATTACACATATGCTGACAACCAAGAGACATACGACATGATATGAAGTTTTTTAGTTGCCCTGTTTCCCTTGGCTATTCTATACTGCTCCTTCCTATATGCAAGACCAATTTGACATGACTTCAGTTGACATGACACGGAGCGGCGGTCCAATTCCGTTCCCATTCCCATTTCGTTTATCTTACAAATCCTCACATCGTCGTCGTCGTCGTATCATATCTCCTGGCTAGTTTGTAATGCATGACACACACACACGAAGTAAAGCAAGAGAAGCCTTATACATACACAAGTAAATGGATTTCATTATTATTTGCTACACTACTCTATTTAATGCAGATGTATGGAGTATACACGGCACAGGAGGCAGTCTGCAAAGAAAAGTCGAACACAGGACAGAATTATTTAGAATTCTAGATCGTTTTACTTGGAGTTTGCTTTTGTATGACTCACTCCATAGTCTACGGCCACAACAAAGCAGTCTGGAACTGGAACTACACGGAGTATCCAGTCGAATTTATAGATAATCAGTCTGGAAGTCCCACTAGAGATTTGCTCGGGTTTCTTCAGTCTGTTCGAATTCGAATCAAACCTTTGTTTATCTATAACAACAAAACAAGGCTACAGATGTTGTTGTGATCCTAGTGAACTATTTTCTATCTGTGACCTTTGTTCGTCTATCGTGTAACTGCAGGTACACTAAATACTACTATACTGTTCTGTTCTTATGGAATTGGACATTGTATGTAGGGGAGGCTAACCTCGGTTGGGAAATTTTTCATTTGACTAATTTTCATTATTAATCTGAAAAACTTGCAAAAGATTTTTTATGCGTAATAT